>JAQIWG010002854.1:0-19313 GCA_034695025.1 Chamaedrilus cognettii | reverse complement strand
GCATACAAGCAGATTTCCAAGTGAAATTTTCAGAACTTGTGTCAAATTATCTTAGCTACAATCCCTGAAAATGTCAACGAAATATATTTACTTTTGGCCGAGTTATCGCGAATTCGCTAGGGGATTGTTTTTTTATGCTGCACTCTGTATTTTGAAGAAAAACTTGAAAAACAAGTATTCATGTAAAAATTGCAATACAGGCGAAGTATTTCGCAAGTTGCTATATCAGCACAGATGGACTAGATCAACCGTTACTGTGAAATATCATAAACCAATCACTTATCGAATAAAAATAAGATTTATAATTACGGACTCAAACAAAAAACCAACTAATAACAGCAACAATTCTAATATTAGCAGTTAAACATGTTTGTAGCTGAATTTCAAAGGTATCAATTTTCCGTCAAACATTCAAAATCCGTCCAACTAAACAGCTTCAGTTTACTGGACAAGCAAAACAAACGGCACGAACCAGTACGGGGTTCCAATAAAGCTTTTCCTCTTGCACATCGTGGCCGTGATTTGGGCCGACACACCAAAGTCGGCTGTCAACCAAACGACAAAGATTACAATATAGAAAAGTTACGATTCAACAATAATTAAGTTGTTAAGTTGTCTTACCGCATTAAAACGCGCAATTGTCAACTTCTATCATTAGACAAATAGCAATATTTTTTCCAAATTTAATTACTTACATAAACTTTCATTGATGCTATCCATCAGAATCGACTCAAAAATAGTGAACACTATATAACGAAACATCAGCTTATAAGTTAGAACTAACATTTTAGCAAGACAAAAAAAAGTATACCTAAATCATATCATTATGACAATAAATCAGTAATATAGACAGTTAGACACTCAATAAAAAACATACCTAGCTTCACGTCGCCTTCGTCTGTTAGCAAGATGTTAGCACCCTGTATTGAACAAGCAGAAATATTTGAACCCTTTGCAACAAGCATAAAGATATGAACCTTTAACGCTGCGAAATATCAATAAGAAGCTAATTATTCCACAATAGTTAATAAACCTCGAGCTAATTAAGCACATCTATCAAAATATAACTGTTCACTTATCTAAATCATTTTCGATTGTAAAAAGATCCCGAACCAGTGCGCAGCGATCAAATTATTTCAATTATATTATAGTAATAATAAATATTTAACAGTTTGTACATTAACAAAAAGGTACGATTGTAGGGCAAACAGACCTTGATGTCCCGATGCATCTTGCCGCAGCAGTGCAGGTAGTGGAGGCCCTTGAGAGTTTCCCGACATACGTACGCTATCTGAACCTCTTTCAGTGGACCCGTGACTGCGCCGTACATAACACACTTCAAAGCTACGCATTAAAATAAACGAATCGCCATTACAATATTAAAATAAATAAAATTCACTCTGCAAATGTCATAGCGAAAAACACAGCAGTACTCTTCAAATATGCCAAACTAACAGAAACTACATTCTATATTTACATTTCATTATATTTATACATTTCGTATCATGCATTATTCAGACGCTTGTTGCTTAACCGAGAAGCTACGTTTGTCACACTTAGACATAACTTACTGCAGCGAGTAACGTGCAATCACTTACAGAAATAAATAAATATTTCGCAAGCAACAAAATTCAGCACCAGTATGCGTTTACTTTGAAAAAAAAACCAATCGTATGATTTGCGCAAAAGTTCATGACACCAGCAAAATACCAAATATAGTTTAGAGTCCGTTGCGTCCGTGCGGCGTATGAAGACATCAGAGGAGACAACGAATGGATGCGGGGACCTATCAAAACTGGATGTCATACAGAAATACAACAAGTTTAAATACTGACTGTGATAAATGTCCTGCATGGAACCGCCGCCACAGAACTCCATGCAGATCCACAACTTGTCCCGTCTGAAATGACACAACGTCAGCGATTCACGTAAGACCATTTCAACGGACATCATAGAACGCAAAACATCCGTGCTAACTGGATGAAAATTACAATTTTAATTTGTGCCTTCCTGGCGTGAATTTTAGAGACGGATATTCGAATAATGATGATCAACGGCAGCCATTTATTTCGGAGGTAAGCACAAAATTGCTGGTCATGGCTCAAAAGCCTTACCGTATCTAAATTTATATACAAAAACATCTTTGTCGCAAGAAAAGTATCATTCCAAGCCTCAAAATTGACTAGAATAGAACACAAACTACAGCACAATTTATCCGCAGTCAAACTGCTATGGGTGGGTGCACTCTAGCAATGAGTCAGTAAGACATTAATTCTGTTTGGTATCGACATACCGATACCGGTATAGCAAACCATCAGTAGTGCACCCTACCGCAAGTAGCTGCCAAAGTAGGCGACTATATTTGAATGCCTGCAGTCCTTCATCATAGCAATCTCCTGTTGGATCACTGAGAAGTCGTCACCTGCCCACAGCAAACATTGCCGTTACATTTTAATGTCATTTCGTCGTCACAATGTCATTTTGCAGATCAGTATATAGTCAAAACTATGATCTAGAG
Source organism: Chamaedrilus cognettii (assembly GCA_034695025.1). Taxonomy (NCBI): domain Eukaryota; kingdom Metazoa; phylum Annelida; class Clitellata; order Enchytraeida; family Enchytraeidae; genus Chamaedrilus; species Chamaedrilus cognettii. The sequence goes on along the minus strand of JAQIWG010002854.1, from coordinate 16,795 downwards.
AAAAGATTTAGATCTCATCCATAAGTTGTCCTTCATGAAAAAAAATCAGTATAAAGATAAATACATTTAACCGTGACAAAAATTTGGACTAATTCATAGCCGAGATATTGAACCTTTATCAGCCCTATAGGCTGTTTTGAGCTTATAATATAACAGCCTTACAAGCTTTATTTAGCTACCTATGTAGGATTATGCAACTAACAAAGAAAAATTCTTATAATCAGAGTAGATGAGGGTCATTGAACCTACCAGCTTCCAGCTTGATGACCTTTATGGCTGCAAGGTCATTTGTAACCAGGTGTCTTGCCTGTAACAACAAAGTCATACTCGCATAGCGGCATATCAAAATGAAAAGGGAACTATAAATTACAATCTAACCCATATAAAGCAATATAGAATAAACGTGTTAAGAATCATATTCCACTTGTACGAAATATCAAATTAAAATAGTATAGTCGATATAATGCCTTTAAAGAGACTACTGGAACTTTTATGAGAACTGGAGATGTGCAAGTACTGGATGTAAACTTTCTGTAAAGCTTCTAATAATCCCGTGATTATTGCTTGGAAACAACGTAGGATATTATAATCTATGTACATGAAAATGTGACCATAAAATTCGGGCTTAACGGTTTAACTCTATGCTAATTTCGATGACCAATGTATTTGCGTGCCATTGCTAGCGTCGAGAAATTAAGTTCTTCACACGTCTCGGGTCAAACGGAATGAGAGAACCAATTAAGGTTAGCGCTCCGTTAGGGATAGCAAGTTAAAGTTAGATTTAGGGCTACGTTAGGGTTTAGGACTAGGGCTTTGCATGTTATGTGTAAGGCCTACTTTGAAGACGTCGCCGTAAGTTCCGCTACCGACTCGCTGCAACAGCTCGTAGTCATCCTGTGGGTTGCGACGCGAAATATCCGCGGAGCAGGACGCGGCGGCATTCATCGCGGTAGCAGGAAGGGGGAGGAAGAATGACGAACTAATTAGGGGGTAGGCAGGCCTCCGCCTCCCAGAAACATTTGGAGTATCTTACTAAAGATTTAACAGGAAGCGGCCATCTTTGTTGAACGTTTCTATTGACAGCGTGATCGACAAAAACTACCCACTCACAGCCTGAGCTTTGTGATGGAAACAGTGTTGCCAATCTTTTGTGAGTGCAATTCCGAATATCCTACAAAACGTTGAACCAGATTTTTTTGAGGCGAAAAAAATATCATAAAAATTTTCATTTTAAATCATGACATTGTACGTTTTACACTGACAGACATCTAGCATCAGTATCTGAAAAACAAGTCAAACACATCAAAAATGGCATGTATACTATTTTAGCCACGAAATCGACCAAAAACTTCAATTTTTTCTCTTCTACAACGCACCACCGTGGATGGGGATTGGGGGAGGGGGTTGGCGTAAAACACATTTTCCCCTTCACTCTTTTTCAAATTTTGACCTCCCAGCCTGTTTCTTTTTGAGTCGGTCATAAGTTCTTAACGACAGTCATTGTCGAGTTTTCATGTTTAACTTATCGTACGAAATTCCATTGTTAATAAGTATAGCCCTAGGCTAATAAATATGATTGCTGCAGTGAAATTTTTGGTGTAAAATAGCTACATGTAGGCCTGGAAGTATACTAAACCATGCCTATGGGTACGATTAATGTATTGGCCATCAAGGGCAGTAATAAGAATTAGGCCTATTATTAAGCTCATATAAAACTGATGATCATTATTAGGCCAATGCCAAGCACTCCGGCATAATACGCTTTGATGGAATATCCTTGAATCCATGATCCTCAGAACTTCAGAAGAAAATCTTCATGACTATGTATACATGAACGTTTCCTTCTAAGAAAATGTCGTGTTCCGCCTACTAAACTCAAGTATTTTATGCATAGGCCTACGTGCAAAATTAAACTATTTGAGTGTAGTAGGCGGATCGAGTAGATACGTAGCTACATCTACATATAGCAGAGAAACCTTGAATATCTAACGGGTGTGGTTTCACACGGACAGATTGATATCATTATAATATAGCTTAGAGCCTATGCGTCCACGTTCAGGAGACCATGATAAAAAATTGGCTGAGCATGTACTCGAAGAGCCGCATTGTATGATAAGACTTTCTGCACAATAGAGCTAATTAAGCTTGGCCTACGCTTGATGCATGATTGAGAAGTTAACCTCTTTCTCATCAATTTTGACCAATCCTGAATCCTGCTAGATGGATCTACCGTGCTCTCAATGAGCGACGCAAAGCAAAATTTGTACTATCTTACACAGTACATACGCACTGAAGCGATGCATGTCCTGCAGTACATGGCATCACGCCAGAGTCCGGGCAATTGGACACGATAGGGATCCTAAACCCTCAATCCGTTAAAAAAAAGTAATACGATAGCCGAACTATTATCCAATTCCAGTAACCCCGTTAATGGGCCTTCAATGGCAGTTACGCAAAAAATTGAAAAATGGTGTTCGCTGCTCTATAGCGTACGTCAAGTGCGACTGTTACTCAAAGACATTAGCTAGCTAACAAGTCAAACAAAAATGTAATCCCTAATTATCGTTGTCTACACATGCGCATGACATTGCGTGCTGCACTGCTTAGCGTATACAATGTATTGTAGGCCTACTAGCTGACACTGTAGCTTGAGAGAATTACTTCGGAATAAGAACGGGCCTAGGCCTACAATATTGAGAAAGTCTTGAACTTTGGGCCCACTGCAGCTGCTCAAGTCGCCACTATCTATTGGTTTAATGCTTTTCTTGCCAATCTTAAGTTCAAATAATTTTCAAACGAATAAAATCGCATGAAAAAATAAATCTTCCTAACCATCCTAGGTCCTAACACATAGCTGCCCGCAGCAGATCGGGGCTCCTGGACTTCGTCCACCCCCATATTCTAATTGCAGTCGTGACGCCAGTACACGTACTTAATGAGTGCGTGAGACCTACAGGCATAGTGTTATAATTATAACTGACACGCAAAGGATTGGATAAAAGCTCAGTTATAGCCTTCGAGAAAGTTGCGCAACGTGGTCTGAAATTATTGCATCATCGACTACGGCGAAACACAGCAGCGATGCACTTCTTCATTCTCTTGTTGGCGATCGGCTTCTGTGAGTCGCCAGTCAGTAGGCTATTAGACTACAATGTCATGCAGGCTACAATTGTATGTATACATGTAGTTTGTCCACTGTTACAATAAGCTAGGGACAGTGTGCGGCAGCCAAATGTGACGAATTTTAAATGACCTTGTCGGTTTTTTTTTATCGGATTCAAGTAATTTCAAAGCCGTGCTGAAAAAAGCTCTGCCTTGCTTACTGTAATATTAGGGTGATGCCGAAAATCTTGGCCAATGATTTATACAATGAAAAAAACTACTGATCGAAACAACCCGAAATTCTGCACCAAAGTACCCCAGCTTATTTGCAACTTTTAGCTAAAAATTCTTTCAAGTTACTAGTCAGATGGCGCTACAGTAGACAAAATGGCAGAATAGGTAGACGACACTATTTTCAAGCGGATGGTTGCTATTGAATTTTTTTCAAATATGGAATATGAGCAAAAACTATAAACGATACACTAAGAGCACTTTATGGGAAACATAGGCCTAGACCACCTTTGGTTATAGAAGCGATAGGCGCTGCGTGGAAGGCAGGTATACTCCATCGTACGACAAGTATAAGTGGAAGACATCATAGCTTGCATCATGACAATGCAAGACCTCACACTGCACATGCAAAAGTTGCGCTATGGAGGCGAAGGGAGGGCTATTCTTCCTCATCCGCCATACGGCCCAGACCTTGCTCCATCTGATTTTCATTTGGACCATTGAAGAACATTATCGTACATGTAGCCTATCTGCATCATCGCATGACATTGAGTAATGTTTGAATAGGGCGAAGGGGGACGATCAATTCTATCACCCCCACCCCCACCTCATCCACCCCCTCCCCAGTGAATACGCCCCTTGTTTGGGCGAGAAAATCAAATTTTAGGCTATTTGGACCCCGCATACATGTACAGCGCTACTGTAGCATTATGATTACGGCACGGTAAATGTTTCCCGGTGACGTCCCGTCTTCCAGGCTCGGCGCGTCCGCAGCAGGGCGCGCATCCTTCGCTCCAAGCGACCGGAGCCGGGTCCTACATCATCGGCGGATCGGACGCCGAATGGGGCGAGTTCCCGTGGCAGCTCTCCCAGGACCGCCTGGGCGGGGCCTGGTCCCACAGCTGCGGGGCGACTCTGCTGAATGGGGACAAGGCCCTCTCGGCCGCGCACTGCGTCGACGGAGCGTAAGATAGCACTATATTAAACATCAAGTAGGAGAAAAATGTTAGGCAGTAATTTTAATCAATAAATGAAAGGCTGTTAGGTGGTTAAGAATCGCTCACTGTGTATCACTAAACATCAGGAGTGCTGTTGGAGAAAAAAGTTATTTGAATCAATGAATGAAAATTTGTGAAGAAGTTGAGAATGGTTCACAGCGTATCACTGAATCGTAATGTTTCTGCAACAAGTAAGCTATTTGTACATGCAATGCTTGTAACGATCTAATTTAGATATAATACACAACTATAGGCCTAGTTATTGCACAAAATCAATAAATGATGCATCGGTCTATTTCAAAGTTATTTAGGTTGATAGACAAATCCGATCCAATGATTGGCTGACCCGACTCAAGAGTTGGTGTCAGCCAATGCGGTGACTACAATTACAATCATCGTGTCGCCCCTACCAGAACTCGCGACGCGGGGGGGGGGGGTAAGTGGTGCTGGCAGAAATTTTCAAATAAATTCTTAACAGCCATTGTCATGTTGGTGTCATTCTTAACATCAGTCGCGCAACAACGTTATGTTAACGTTATTGTGTCAACGTTGCGTCAACATTCTGTCACGGTCCATTTTTCTGTTCTAAAAATCTATATCACAGAAAAATGATTATTTTTGGGCTCTCATCATTATTGCGCAACATTTGGCTGTCACCCCGTAAAATGGCGTCGCATGGTAAGGTCCGCACCCCCCGCACCCCCCTAGTGACGCCACCGACTGTACTTGCGCAGAGGTCCCGGGAGTATTCGCGTTATTGCCGGTCTGCATGATCGCAACAATCACGACCAGACGCAGACTGCATACGTTAGCCGCCTTGTGATGGTGAGACGTCATTTACCTTATCAGCATTTTCATTGTTTTATTGCAACTTACAATTTGCGGTTGGATCCTATAATAGGCTACGAAAGAAAAATTATGTAGACGGCAGGAAATTGTCGATTATTACCATATCGCCGCTGCAGTGTTGCCAATTTCTCAGCGTGCAATTATTATACAAAAAACCATTGTCTGTCGACAGCACCCTAAAGTATAAAAATTGTCTGTCGACAGCACCCTAAAGTATAACTATTGTCTGTCGACAGCACCATAGAGTATAACCATTGTCTGTCGACAGCACCCTAAAGTATAAAAATTGTCTGTCGACAGCACCCTAAAGTATAACTATTGTCTGTCGACAGCACCATAGAGTATAACCATTGTCTGTCGACAGCACCCTAAAGTATAACCATTGTCTGTCAACAGCACCCTAAAGTATAACCATTGTCTGTCGACAGCACCCTAAAGTATAACCATTGTCTGTCGACAGCACCCTAAAGTATAACCATTGTCCATCGACAGCACGGCGGCTACAACCAGGGCCCCCAGACGTTCAACAACGACATCGCCATCATTCATCTCTCAAACTGGATCTCTCAGCAGTGGAACATTGCGTACGGTCGCATGCCACTCGACCCGGGCAACCAGAGACCAGGCGAGACGTGCTGCATCACGGGCTGGGGGCGCACCGGTATGTTATGTAGCCAGTCATCAGGCCTGAATATTATGCGATATTCGCATCGCAATTGCGATACAATTTGGCCCAATTTGCGAATCAAACACAAATTTGATTCGCAATATTTGCGAATCAAAAATCGTGTAAATCAGGGTTCAATAGTCAAGCGAATGACAGACCTAGTGTTGCTACAGCCTACATGCATACTGCATGGCCCACTATTGCATAAAAAGCGCAAGTAATAGGTCTACGTTTACATAAAATGACTCAACAGTCATGTGAAATCTTTTGGCAAAGTTAAGACGATATATAAACTGCTAATCAACTTAGTGCAACTGCTAATAAAAATTTAATTTGATGAGCAAAACTGCTAATCAATTTCGTGGGCTTATATTCAGACCTGCCACTCATACTGTTGTACCGGTCATTTTGGCCTTACATGACCTCCAAGCCAAATGTCTGTGACCGGGCCAAAAAAGTTATGTGTGCACATTTTTGTCTTGAGTGCCTTTCCGCCATATTTTAAATTTTTTCTAGTGTTGACAAATGATTCTTTTGATATCTATATGTGTGAAAAGAATGATTGCTTCCTGAAAATTAACTTAAGTTTGACTATTCTATTGCAAACATTATCAAACACGGAAAAGTATTGAAAATAGTGTATGATTTTAAAAATTACCACTTGCTTCTGTTGTTAATATGTTTTCTGTTACAGATTATTTTGTCGACGGCCCAAATTTTAGTGCGCGGCGTTCAATTTTTTGTGCGCGGCGTCTCTGCAATCCGTGCGCCGCCGCGCACGCGCGCAGCTTAGGGGGATCAATGTTCTGGTTTCAGACCCGAGCAACAATCTGCCGAACAGGCTGCAAAAGGCGTGGATCTCAATCCTGGGTCAGGACGATTGCAATAACCGCTTGAGTTCAGTCGGTGGCGCCCTCACGGGACCGGCGCAGATCTGCATCTTCGACTACAACCAGAACGCGGGATCCTGCAACGTCAGTCAGCGCTTCTATGTGTTAGGGTTTGGGCACACACGGGCGGATTCACGCTTTGGTTCGATGCGTTGATTCGATGTGTTGATTTGATGCGTTGATTCAAAGCATTGAAACAGCGTCTGTATGGTACCGCACATGTGCAGATATTTTAGTAGAAGAAGTGCGGATCGGGATGGAACTGTAGAAATGTCAAAAACTGATCCAGGAACTGGGAAAACCTGTTTTCGTTTCAACGCGTCGACGAGCATGTCAATTCGCGTGTTGATTCTTTCTTAACCAACGCCGAATGAAATATATATGATACAGTTAAACAGTACAGACAGGGCATGAAACTGGATAGTATCCAGCCGAGAACCCGATCTCAAATTGATTATTTGATCCAATAAGGAAAGCGTAAAATGTACTAATTTTCGACCATTGAAATTACATAAAAATTCAAGCCTCAGTTTCCGTTGCAGAATCCGTTCGTGTGTGCGACGGCAATAGTTGGATTGAAAGTCAAGCGCAGCGCGGTGTGTATGCACAACGCGTTGATGCCGGCTGTGGCACAGTTACTGCTAATGTTAAATTCATTTCATCAAATGCACGGGAGCATGCTGCAGAGGCAGGTGCACACTTTTAGCGTAGGGTAGGCGATTGCTCCTTTTGCCCCATTGCTTGGGGGTTAAATGAAGCAAAGAATCTTCATCGCCATAAGGGTAACACCGGTGGCAATTTTATTATTTATTGAGCCTGCTTTGTCAGATAGTTTCTAGTGAGTTTTACAGATATATTAACTCTCATTCCCTCCGGTATATTCTTATTTTTGATTGGTGAAAAATCGAGGTGGTGTATGCGTGCAGGGAGACAGTGGCGGGCCGCTGAACTGCTACGACAACAATGGGGGCGGCCCGGCGGTCATTGCCGGAGTGACGTCATGGGTGATCCAGGGAGGCGGAGCCTGCCTTCCATCCTTCCCTTCCGTGTACACGCGCACGTCCCACTTTATCGACTGGATCAATCAGAACTAATCGACTACATCACAACTTCGCTACAGCCAATGAAATAATTGATCCTGGAACCTGACTCCGCCAGCCCAAAATTAGCGTAGGCCTACTAAATGCACTAACTACTATTGACTGACAAAATTGCTCGATGATTGATCCTGAATTAGAACTGTCATCTAATGCACCAATCAAATTTCATATAACAATTAGATAAATAATAAAACAAGTTACATCCGATTGTGGGCGTGGCGAGACACATGCGAGTACAGGTGCAGAGACGCGATCTCTGCCTGTGACGTCATTCTGGCATTAGATCAATTGGCTCCGAAGGCTTGGAGCTTGATCGTCGTCAAACCAGTTGTTTGCAACTGATGCACTAACTATCAGAATTGAAAGAAGAAAAGCATTATTAAAAATTAACTCTTAGATTCGTTGCCTTACCGAGTTGGACAGTGCTTGCATCAATTGATCAGTGTTGTGAAATGAAATCAACGGTTTGCGTGGCGACCGATCCATGAATATTTTAGGATGCTTCTAATACATACAAGCGTTTACTTCCTTGAATTGAACGAATGAAAACTAAGATCTAGATGAAACTTTTACGCAATAACTAAAATAAATAAAAAATTGCACGCATAAACTAAAAAATAAATAAAATAAATGTTTGTTATCCAGAGAGAATAATATTAGATCCTTTCAATATCCTAAGTGGTAGACATTAATAATTTAGTCCTACTACATTATTTTGCGTTACAATGTAAATAAATTCTTCGGACAGTAGAAGTGTAGTATAGTGTTCTATTAAGCATTATATAGCTAAAAGTTGAAAAAGGAGACCTAGGCTTACATGTCACGTACGTGCAGAATGTTGTAAAAAAAATAGCTTCGCTAAAGCAGCGGGCTAGGCCAATGCACCGCAATGATCAGCCTAAAGCCTAAAGATTAGGCCAAAATAGTCGCCCCTGTAATTCTGTTGGCACTTTTTGCAAGTTTTTATGCGAGCGGATAAAAATGTATAAAAGTGTGTTCCTGAGCTGCAAATAATTGGACCACTAGTTTCACATTCAATGTCAGAAATTGACGTTAGGGGGGCTTAGGCTTATGATTGTTGGTAAATCGCTACATAAATTATGTGTAGGCCTACCACTTAGGCTGTTGAACTGTAGATAGCTATAAGACTAGGCTATATCCCGGATCATTTCAAAGTCAAAGAATATGATTATTGATGGACGTGATGCAGCAGATCTTAGCTGAGATTTTCTATGCCTATTTGTGGAGCTATAGTATCCTTACATTCTAAAGAGTACATGCAATAGCCATTAGTGTTTTAAAGTCATAGGCCTAGCCTATATCAAAATGTTTACATTACGGGTATTATGAAAAACGAAATTAGTGTACAAAACCTTGAAAAGCACGTTTTTAAGGCTAATGCGATGTTACACGTAAGTTATGCAAACTTATCTGTGACCGAAATTTTCAGTTAGAAACAGCATAATATTAATCTCCGCTAGATTGCGACACTAAGTGGGCCTATAGGCTTTTGCAACTTTTGGAGGTTTGAGCCTCAGCAACGACTAGTTCTTTCTCTTGATGGCGATTTGAAGCTTCTTCATTCTCTTTCGTAATTGGTCCAACTGATTTTTTGAGGGGTTTAATATTAGGTTTAGCATCAAACTTCAAACTAAACCCTCTGCCCTACCCCTAACTCTAACATTAATAATAGCTGAAGCTCACAACTGTACCTAAACCTTGAAAGACGAGCGGAACCAATATAAATGTGACTAAACGGAATGGACAGTTTTTATTGCTACAGGGGACATCTTCAAATGATGACGAGATAGGCATAGAATAGTATGTATAGGCTACAATGTCATGTAGGCTCTGTTGCAACTAGTATTTTAATCATAGGCCTAACTAAATTGGTATGCACCGTTAAAAGCATTAACGATCTTAATTCGTTTACCGCAATATAAAAGCCGAAATTATTTGCGTAAAAATCTTGTTGATAGAAGTACCCCTAGACCTATTTTCTTTAGGCAAATGCTTGTCTCTAACGCGCTTACACAATGTCATGCAATAGGTACTGGGTGGGGACAAAGAATTGGCTTGCGCCAGAGCGCTCTGGGCAAGTCGCAAAAGGCGCCTAAAGAAGCTAGGGGGAGCGGATCTGTGCGCGGCTCTCTTGCATGCACTGAACCGCACTGTATATATACAATATATACATGCAGTCTTTGTGCTATACACACGGTGACACGGTCCCTAAATTACATAAAAAGTAGGCCTATCATGCAAAGGGTAGCCTCAAATGCTCAGTAGTATCGTAGTGCGCCGACTGTATTCTGCTGCTTTCTCATGGCATTTAAACAGTCTATCTACTCCAGGCGTGCATATTTACCAAATATAGGCGTACTGTACACATAATGCCAATGCTAGTTTATGAATTTGCCTATCTGCACTAGTATACATGTAATACAACAGTCTATTATCAGAAACGTTGACTGCGAAGGCTTATGTCTGTTCACATAGATTGCCATGCCCTCGACCTGTTATAATGCGTGGGGTGGTGATAAGAGTCCTTATCGGAATGCGTGGCGCAGCGGCTGCGTTCATCGCCCCATTTCTCACCGATGCAACGACACGAGCTGATTCGCTATAAAAGCACCGACTCGTCTCAGCAAAGTCGACAACGCAACCAAGACACAGCAAGACTACCAGCAGCAGCAACAACGGCAACCATGCGTTTCTTGATCCTATTGTTGGCGGCAGCGTTCTGTGAGTCAACCACGGTGCATTTTACATTTTTGCAGCGGCATCATAATTATTCTTAATAAATTTTGAATAACCCTTCAACTCTAAAGACTAGATTCGGTGATTCTATGCAGAGATTTACATTATGTCATGCTGCGTAGCAAAATTGTGAAGAGATTTTAAGGGTTGTATTGACAGCATTAGCCTACGTGTAAGCCCTATTGTCAAATTTCTGAAGATTAGACTTTGTGTAACTTTTCATTCTATCAGTTTCTTCTATGCGGCAAATTCAAATCAACTTCCGTTTTGTAAAAAGATTATTTTTTTGCATCATTGTGCAGCTATGCATGCGCACTCAAGGCTTTAGATTTTTGTGATCTGTGGGCCTAGGCTTACTATAGCTTTCTATAGCTTTCTATAAGCGTTCAATTCTGTTTCTTAACTACAATGTATAATGCCGTTGATGAACATTCTTGCAATAGAACGTTGTTGTAAAAAATTGCAATAAAAATTGGCGTATGCATGTTTTATGTACCGTTCAAACTATTTTTTTTCGTCATTTCAGTATCCTATAGCAGGGGTTCTCAACCTTTTCTGTTACGGGAACACTTAATTTATGTAATAAAGGTCGGGGAACACCAAGTAGCGATACGCCCCACGGGCACAGAGAATTGGGTGGTGCTCGAACATATCGAAAAGCATCTTTAAAGACCGTCCATGCAGTGTGTGACGTTTTCGAGGGGGAGGGAGAATCGACAGAGTGTGAAACAGGTGTTTTCGCGAGCGAAGCGAGCGAAAAAAAAAATCAAGCGCGGACAAGGATGGCCACTTGGTCTACGCGATGGTCTACACTGTAAAAGTCTATAGGATTATCAGCTTATCAGTACATGACCCTACGATAGGCTCATGATAGGCTCATGAGCCTATGAGTACATATAACTAAGAATATATCCCCAGCTAAGATATATCCATAGCTAAGAATATATATATATTTAAAGAATAGGCCCTTAGGCCTAATCTTTGATTACTAGGACTAGATAGTGAATGGGTGACTGACTAGGCCCTGCAGCCACTGTTAGCCATGAATCACTAAATCTGTTTCTTGACAAATTGATTTCGAAGGTTTAGTTATTCTGACACTTTTAAAACTTGAGACTAACTATGAACGAGTTCTCATAACAAATTCTGACATAAAAATTAATTTTTTCTTCTGTTTCCTGGCAGAACATCTGGCCACTCGCCGCGAAACACCAGTGTTCCGCGGAATACAGGCTAAGAACCCCTGTCCTATAGCCTACCTAATAGCATAATGCACACTGTAGGCCTAAATAAAAAATTTTTTAACAGCATGCATGCTAATGATATTGGTCAGACCGTCAGGCGTGCCGAGTGACCAGTTATCTATTAATAAAGAGCGCTTCGTTAGAATAATTTTATCGGCTGTTGTAAATCAAATGCCACGCAGGCGAGGCGCGTCCGAGTCACCAGATAACTCTCAACGAAAGGCTTTCTATCTAAATATTAAACCGCTCCCGTAACGCTCCCAGGCGATGCGCGCCCGCGTGACCAGATGGCCCGCGCCGCGTTCCACGAGATCGGCGCAGGGTCGTTCATTATCGGTGGACAGCCGGCCAGTCCGGGACAGTTCCCGCATCAGCTGTCGCAGGAGCGTGGCCCGAACTGGTCTCACAGCTGCGGGGCCTCCCTTCTGTCCGCCACCCGCGCGCTCAGCGCCGCCCACTGCATTGATGGAGCGTAAGTGGCCGTTCACATGTATGACATACCCTCTGCACTCTGCAGGCCGAAGTAGGCCTACAGATTTGGCTTGCAACCCAGAGCTCCCAGGGCGAGTAGGCGACTAAGGAAGGGGGAGCGGTTATGCTGTGGCGGAACTCTTATACACAACCGGACTGTTAAAGTATTCGTTACTATACACTGTCCTTAAGCAAAACTATAACCCTTGTTTAATTTTTTTGTAGTTTAGCACAGAGGCTATAACACATGTACAGGGCCTACAGTTCGGTAGATCCTATAATTATAGGGGTCTATACCTGTATATGCAGGGATAAGTTTAGTAGGAGTAGTACTCCAAAAACGACGTGTTTTTTTATGAAAATCGACTCGCATTTCAAAATGGGTAGGAATAGTATTACTCGTTAAAATGGACGATGGTGGAGTAGGGCTACTCGCTTTTTGAAATCGTGTGGCGTAAGTAGTCACAGCTCCTTTACATGTAGCCTATATAACTGGCTAGCGGAGCGAACTGCCACTTCAATGTTTGCTGCAGGAAAAAAAGTACTGTTACTGTTAATTAAGCAGGGCTTTGAAAATCAAACTATTGGCCTAGGCTTATTGTCAAGAAATGACCAATGAATTTTGATACCTCTCCCCTCTGCTCTCTCAGATGCCCTCTCTCATCTGGGTCCCCGATGACGTCTTTCGACGCCGAAACGGGCTGTAAGCCCCAATATTGTTATCATTATTATAACCCCTCCCACCCCGCGCACAGAAATACGACGCCCCGTAACTTGTGTGACGTGTTGCGCATGCAGGGCTATCAACGTCATTCGCGTGATCGCTGGTCTGCACGACAGAAACAACCAGGCCGGAGCACAAATCGCCAACACCGCGTCGCTCACACCTGTAAGGACACGCGCACTAATACCATATTAGTTCGCATATTATATAAAATGATATAACGCCAAAATGTCATTTTTTATACCCTATCCACTCACCCCTTGTAACGCACTATAACGACGGGCCAGACCACAGAATGTTGTGTAACACTTTGCTGAAGTATCCAACCCCACATGCAGCGCTCCAGAAAGGTTGCTAAAAATTCAATTTTTATATAATTAATTTTTTGATCATAGAGATAGTTTTTGTGAAAATTTAAGTTAAATTTTTGGGCAAATGTTGTACAACATTTCATGTCGTCCACACCTTATGTGTTATAATAAAATCCCCATCCGCCTGTACGCACCACCCTCAAGTGTTATATGATATGTGAACGGCCCCATAGTTGTTTTATTTTTATATTATGAGGCCCGTAGAACTCAATTTTACTCATTCATATGCAATCCCCGTCCCCTATACATGTCATAGGGGACACAGGACAAAATGGCCTCAAATATGGGACGTCCCTTAGAATATAGGGCGTCTGCAGTGGTAGCCTAACCCTATCTTCTCACGAAACAATGTGCAGTCTACTAGCCGTTTTTTCTTTCCGGACAGAAGTCACGGGCGGCGAGGAAGGGGGGGGGGCTGCCGGAAACTTTTCACCTCCACAACGTTTGATACATGGCTTTTGATACACAAAACCAAAAGGGGGAACTTAGCACCTAAAAAAGGTGTGGATACAGGCTAGTCGGTTTGGTGTGGGGCGGGGGGAGCTAACTTTCAATATAACAAAAAATGTTCGCTTCCACGGCGTTTAACACGTGGCTTCCAATACACCCACTTTTTGCCTATAGGGGTCAAAAATCAGAACGGAGGGACTTAGCACCTAAAAAATGGGGGGGGGGAGTGGGGGCTAGTGGGGGGATCTAACTTTCTGACTTGGGGCTATGCCCCCCCTCGTAGCACCGCCCCTGGCAAAGGTCTAGATATGCATTCACCCCCTCCCCCCCCCCTCACCAACGAATCCTGGATCCGCCCCTGTATATGAAATATCAATTGTAGAAAAATATACATCCTCTGATTCTATTCACGCATGTTAATTTTTTTCTCCGATCGCAGCACGGGCAATACAACAACGGGCAAGCGACTTTCAACAACGACATCGCCATCATTAACACTGCCTCCCCCATTACCGTCGGCGGAAACGTAGCATTCGCCAGGCTGCCACCTGCGGAAAACATCAACCAATTCGTTGGCGATCGGGTCATCCTCAGCGGCTGGGGACGTACTGGTGCGTAGTGAAATGCGTTTGAAAGGGTTTTTAGGTTTGCCGTAATTTATGCAATTTGCGGTAATTTACATTAATTTTTTTTTTTTAAATAAGGGTAATTTCTAAAAAAAGAACCATTCGGAAATTTATCTTAACTTTTCTCTTACCAAAAGCGCTGATTTTGGCATCTGATGCATTTGAAATACAACTCATGACGGCAATCTTGACACCCCTGGCGCTTAAAAATATCGTTGTTCTTGACGGAATGTATAACGATGTAGAATCCTTGCACGCTTTTGACATTTTATTTCACATTTCGTATGGTTCAGCAATTAGCCAGGCATGAATTTGCGCAGTTAGATCACCGTAGTTGATCATAGTTTACCGATTATTCAAGAATAGATTACCGTTAGTCAAAATAATTTTAGTTTTCTGGTAATTTTCGAACGCCAGTTGTGAATAATCATCGCGTTTGATCATTGACCCTGCAGGCCAGGGAACAAAGAACTGGCTTGCGGCTCAGAGCTCCCCGGGCGCGTCGAAAAGGGCGACTAAAGAAGGGAAAGCGGTTCTTTGCTTGACAAAGTCGAGGCATAGGCGCTGAACCGGACTGCACTATAGTCTTTGTTACTACACACGGCCCTTAGACTTTCAAGAATAGAGTGAGAGATCATTGACGGCCATTTGCTCTGAGCCAAAGCTCAATTGCCTGTGTTAATAAAGATATAGTTCCTTTATGAAAAAGTCAGAGCTTAGTTTAACGATTAGGCCTAAATAGACGAAACTAAATTGAATTTAATATAACACTTGTATTGAATTGAATTGAATACTAGACTGGCTAAGAATTATTATTTTTAAACAGGTTAGGCTCAGCAATTGCATTGTGTACGTGAACGCACGAATACTTGTCCATCGATATAGAGTTCTTCCAGCGATTTTGAATTTAATGAAAGCTTAACTGCCGACGTGGCTGCTGTATGATCGACATCCGTTGTATGTAGTTTAAACTTAACGGCTATTTTTTAATCAATTTTGGCTGGGCACGATCAGGCCCCAGGACGATCGAATTACTTGATTGACTGTAGCGAAGTTGTGATATTGAACTGAATTGAACCCGAATAATTGCAGAATGATGTCATAGCCTCACAGGCTTTTGAGATCGTGTCTGCACCAGCACCATGTCTCCCGCTACGTCCACAATCGGATGTAACGCGTTTTATTATTGATCGAAGTGTTACACGAACCTTGATTGGTGCATCAGCTGACAGGTCTAATTCTGTCATTCCAATCAACCAGCAATTAAGTTAGTCATTAGTCAGTTAGGCTAGTTCACGCATTTATTGAGCCTACGCCAATTTTGTTGGGCGGAGTCAGGCTCCGGGATTATTATTTCACTGGCTGTAGCGAAGTTGTGACGGAGTCAATTGAACCATGTTCAGGCGCGCCCAATACCCTGCCGAACACCCTGCAGTGGGTCACCATCACAGTCCTCTCTCAGGCGGATTGCAACACCCGCATGGCGCCCGTCTCGGGAGCCATCACCGGCCCCGGCCAGATCTGCGTGTACGACACAGTCAACAATGGCGCAGCCGCATCTTGCAACGTCAGTGTTCACGCAGTCGCTGCACTGCGGCTACGCTCGCCGTTTTCACAATTGCCAAATTTAGCGTTTTCTATCTCTCCATAATCTCCATTCCTATGTTCAAATGTCTCGTATCTCTCTGTGGCACATGCCAAAGCGAGATCCGTACTGGTTTTAATCGTACAATAATTTATATTGGCTATTATTTAGTGTGGGTGATCGAAGCTTAGTGAAACTATGAATATTCTCTGTGGAGTTTGATGAAATAATGCATAGCAACATGTGATTATTTTCAGTGGTCGCGAGTAATATATTTATTTATTAATAGTTAATATTCGTTTACTTAGCGTTAGTTTGTTCCATATTATTGGTTCGTAGTATTTATTATTATTTAGTATTATTGATAATGAAGACTGTTTTGCTAGCTTAGTTAATATTGGTATTAGCAGGAGAGGAGTAGTAGTAGACTTACAGTGGGAGCAAGTTTGTAGCGTCCGGGATGCTAGGGGGCGCTCTAGCCTCCATCTCTGCTTTAAAACATGGGAGGGGCTGAACGCATCGTTTTTGAAATTGTCACACTGTTCTAAAGAAAGTGATTTGTGATGCCGTTTTGGTCTTAATCGCACTTGTGGGCTGTTCGTTATAAGAATTCTTGACAGCATCAGAAAGTTCAGCTGATACCTATCGGCTGTCAACCTTACTGTCAAACCTTACTGTCAACCTTACTGACAACCTTACTGTCAAACCTTACTGTCAACCTTACTGACAA
>JAQIWG010002853.1:0-19313 GCA_034695025.1 Chamaedrilus cognettii | reverse complement strand
CAAATGCAATGTTCAATGCGTTGAGTTGGGTATAAATTAGTCGTGTGGGTCTACATCCTTGCGGTTGCATACGTGTTTCGGTGATGATGTGGTCAAAGACAAAACTAGACCAAATGGAATGTTTTCTGTCAACTGCCACCCCTGTGCATTGGCTTGCCCCCCGATTTGCCCCCCTAATTGGAAAAGTCTAGTACCTGGCGCATAGTGAAGTTGATTATTCATCTTTTGTAAGTGATTAATTCATCCCGTAGCGTGGCAGCCAGAATTTATTATCGCACTGACGTAGTCTGCAAACTACTTAAGTAAGGCCCAGTTGTTCACTGGGTGCTCACTGCTTAGTACTTTGCTCCCAGAACAAAGGGAGGTTTGACCAATCACAGCGCAAGAAATTTTTATCTGGGATGATCTTGACACGGATCTCAACCGGTAACTATAGGCAGTGCAAAAATGTATCTGAATTAATTGCGTTGAGCAGCTGTGCAACAATTATGAAAATAACCAACAAGTCATTGAGGCAGCAAGGAAGAATCAATGCAATGTTTCAGGGTGTCAAGATGAATAATAAAAGCTTGTATAAAACGAAATGGGTAGATGAATTATGTAACTTTGAAATGACTGATCGATCTATCCAGCGAAGTTGTGGCCATCTTTGTATGAGCCAATAATAGATCGATATGGACAGTGCCTGGGCATCCAGTTAAAGCCTAGAGGCATCTCGTCCTACAGAGGCATTTGTCATTCAGAGGCATTCGTCACTCAGAGTCATGCATAAAGCATATTCGTCATGCATGACATTGTATACGCGTTGTATACATTGTTTAACTAGGTGGATAAATCATTGTTTTTTGGTCCTGCAATCCTGAGCAAAATTTAGAACCTCGCCCGCTACGCTCACGCTTCTGCATTACAAACTGATAGCAGGGAATATGACACAAACTATATGCCTCCTCTCCGTTTACTTTCGTTAAGCATGATGTTTGCATTTTACATATCGTTGTACTCCAGGAAGTCAGGGAACTATTAAATAGACTTGCTGCCCAGAGTTCTACCGGCGAGTTGTAAAAGGTGACTAAAGAAGGAGAAGTAGTTCTGTGGCGGCCCTCTGATACAGAACCGGGCTGTATAGTAGTCTTTGTTACTACACACGGTCCTTAAACTCTCAAAACCAAATGACACGTATAATTTAATCCATCCAATTATGTTTCTTTTTCTCAATTCTCTTGCTGGTGCAGTACTTGTACTAACGTTGTTTCGCTGATTGCAGAGAGCGTGCGGCTGTCGGGCGGTCGCTGTCTCGTCCACTGTCTGGCGGGCATCAGTCGGTCGGCGACCATCTGCATGGCGTACCTCATGCAGCACCGCGCGCTGTCTCTCGACCAGGCGCACGACTACCTCAAGCAGCGGCGACACCTCATCTCACCCAACCTCAACTTTCTGCGCCAGCTCGCAGAGTTCGAGACGGCGCTAGCTGCGCGAAGGAACAAACAGAGAGGAGACGAAGAGTTTGAGACAGAGCTCGCCCTTGGGAGAAACGCGATAGATGCGAACGGAACGACGAAGAAATCGGAGAACGACACTCATCTGGACTCGGACTTGGACTGTTCGGCGATGCGGCTGGGTGGTGTGGTGATGGTAAGAAATCCTGCTTGTGTCGATAGCATTTGTGCGTCGGTTAACAAGGCGGAATTTGTTAAAGACTCGCGTGTGGACTCGAAGCGCAGTTCGGTAATTGGTGAATGTGGAAAGGAAGCTTCGCGTGTCATGACCGCAGTGGTTTCTGAAACCAACGTTGAAAGCTCTTGCGTGCCCGGTGGTGCAAAGGACGTCAAGATCCCCTCTGCACTGCTCTGTAAACCAAGCTCTGCTCTCAAATCTAGTCAGAGCTTCATCAATGCAACAACTCTGCTTCAGCAAGACACAGGGTTTATCTTTGACGGTAGTGCGATCAATAGCCTTGCTACCGGCTTCGGCGTTCGCGAAAGTGCGAACGTTTCGATGGCAAAGTCGCGGAAGAGACAGCGTTATTCAACATCCGACCTGCTGGGACCCGCGTGGCCGTCACGTGGCTCCATGACGGGAGTGATTCCGACGAAGCATCCGTGCTTCACGTTTGATTTTCCGATGGTTTCTGCGCTGACGTCATCGTCGAATATTTGCCACAGTCCGTTGTTGTCGCCGAGCTAATGGAACATTGCGGATTGGATTAGGAAATGGAGGGAAATGCTATAATGATTCCTGTATCAGTGGATTGCCCTACTACTCTCTATATTTAACTGAAGGATTCCTGACAAAATTTAGCTATGCATTTGACAGTAAATTTGTGTGTGTTTATTTTTAAGAAAGAGCTATGTTCATCACTCAATCAATATTCATCAAGTTGGGTTTAATACAATTCTCTAGCAATTTAGCCTGCTGAAATTTAAATCGGAATTGAGAGCAACAGCCCTCAGTGACTAGCTGAAGCAGCGATTATGCTTCGATATTTCTTCTAAAAATCGATAGACGGAATGAATTCTTGACAAGAACAACGTTTACAAATTAATTGTAAAAATTAATTGCTGTTCAAACATGATTTACTTTAATTCCAACTCCTGAATGTATTGAAATCAATGTGAAAATTGTGTAACGTGTTTTTAATGGAAGCTTCGTATACTTTCCACAATTTTGTCCACTGTTAATAATTATTGACAAAATTTTGTCAGTGCAAATTTTCTGTTAGCGTTTCTACATTTGTAATGCAAATGTCCGAAATACAAGTTCATTGCTTGCACTTCGTCACGTTCTTGCACAATTCGCTAAGTTTATTACTTGCAATGATATTCTGAAATGGTTCATTGTTATCAAGATTTGCTGTAACCCTTATATATTGTTTAATTGACGCATACTTTCAGCATCTCATTTCTATTTTGAGTTAAGTTATTTGTAAGATTTGTAGTGGCAGATTGTGCAACGTTTTTGTGTTTTGTCGTCGTATACTGGAGGTTATTAATCTTGCTGTTCGTATTGTATACTGTTGGTCTAAGCAGTTTTTGCACTGTCTGCTCTGTATTATAATAGTACTGTACTAGTCAATTGTTTTCACGAAAGTATTTAGAACTACTACCTACAAGTTGGGATTTTGTCCAGTGCATATTTATATTGGTAAATAAGAATCACATAGCAATTTATTGATCTGTGTTGTTTTTGAAGGATCATTTGAAATGGTATATTCATTACTCGTAATTAAGTTAGCTTTGTCTCGTTAGGTAAGCTTAATTTTCTTCTCTGTTAATTCATAACAATGCTCATTTGCATTCAACCGAGAGTTAAAAAAATTGCACAATTTTTATAGTGTTCAACTTTGAAAACTGTTATACAAATATTTAACAGATCGTCAGTACGACTCCTTTAGTATTCGTGGAGTTCTAGTTATCATTTAAATATGATTAAACAGCTCTATGTAGCGTATACAAAAACTAATTTCATGCATTTCAAGATTCAATTAAAATTCAATTATATCAATGTTGCTTTAAAGCGATGAAAACTGAGACTCAGGCTAACCTATACGAGATATGGGCTGACGTATGAGACCAAAGACTATGCTTTTGAAGATACGTAAAGCTCAAGATCGCACAAAGCTCAAGATCGCACAAAGCTCAAGATCACATAAAGCTCAAGATCGCACAAAGCTCAAGATCACACAAAGCTCAAGATCACACAAAGCTCAAGATCACACAAAGCTCAAGATCACACAAAGCTCAAGATCGCACAAAGCTCAAGATCACACAAAGCTCAAGATCACACAAAGCTCAAGATCACACAAAGCTCAAGATCACACAAAGCTTATTGGCCCATTCATGATGCCTAAGTGCATGCCCATAATAAATTATGATGATTCTTATATCGAATTTCTCTGATCACTCATAAATAAAACATAAGCTTTTGTTATAGCAATTATGCCATACTCCTTGCATTATCATAAGCTTTTTTCGGCAGGACAGACATCCAATTCATAGAATCCTAAATTTTGTTTATTATTTTATGGAGTATAATGTCATAATGTCTGCAAATGCACATGGACGAGATCAAGGGCCAATCTCAGCCACTCATCGTTCCGGAGTCGGTAAATGAGTAGTTGTGGCAGTCTAGCGTCGAAGGGAGCATCAAGAAGAGATTTCCGGGGTTCGTTCCTGGGCGGGATCGTGACGCTGACAGAAGCGGAGCCAATTATGCTCAGTCTTACAATCTCGGAATAATTTGAGCCCACACGGCCTATCAGTTATCCATGCCTGCGCAACACGCGTGGTAGGCGCTTTGCCATGCATGACATTGCGCCTGGTGAGTGGCAACTGATAACTATTGATGCATAGAACTACGATAACGGTAACAATACTGTGCCTGATCACGAAATGATCTAAATATCCGTAGCCGGTAACCCTAAACATAACATTTTTGCATTACGTTCAACATATACTTAACCACGCATGGCTTCACGGTTAATTCACCCGTTCTGCACATTCACGCAATCGTTCTGCCGCGGGCTTGACTCTTTCCGCTCTTTTATTTTCACAGCCACCTGTAGGCACATGGCGCTAATTATAGTCCACCGCGTGTCGTGCAGGATACTTGTATTTTAGTCGAAATAGCCTAACCGTGCACGGACCTGCTGTTGCAGAATGGCAACGCTGTTGGACAATACGTCGTGAATGATGGACGCGAGTAGAATACGTCGGACGGATAACACACCGAAGGGAAAGTCAAACCATTATGCGCTCTATCATTTAGCCGCAGATTGCGTACAGGGCTTACTCTTGTCAGCGATGGCCTGTTGGTTATGCGTCTTGTCCCTTTTGTAGAGACACGGCTGCGTGGTAGCGGTTGAGGATCGACGTTTGAAGGGCTTCAACGTCAGCGCGACAAAGATTGAAAGCGCACGCTACCAGTTGACTGTCAAATAGCGACTGTCAAATAGCCCTAACCAATTGAGTAATTATGCTAGGCCCTATATACTGAATAAAATATATTGCGACCTCGCAATAAAGGTTTTGCATTACGGTGATGACAGTGACGCGGTTTTCAGTAAAAAAGCTTGTCGGCGATATTTAACGCTCGATTCTCAAGGACTTGCAGTAAGTCTACTTCAGTCGTCGACACGCTGTGAGCTGCCGTGGTTCGCTTCGTCTGCCCGGGTATGAACCGTTCTCAGCGTATTATGATTATTAAAATTGAATAAGTAATTATGTGGTTTAGATTTTCCATGCGTTTGTAGCCAGTATTATTATAAGCCAGTGCGGAAGTTTTTGTGACTGTATGCGCTTACAGCAGATTGCTGTAGCCTACAGCCTAATGATAATAAGGTAATTAGGCCGTACAGCAAACCGTCGTGGCGACTTCGACGTTTATTTAGTTGGCAGAACTTGGCCTATATATCTATATAGTATTGTATAGCGAGACTCAACGAAAGGCACAGTTCAAAACAATGTACAGAAGCGTAGGCCTACTTGACTTCTCTATTAAAGTTATAAAAACACGCGAAAGAGAGTTTTCATCGTGCTATAATCTGGGTTTATAAACTATTTTAGTCATGCTATAGGCCAAATCCTCAATGAACGATTTCTTCAGAAAATTGACAAAGAACCTTCGGGCCTCGACTCTCGTGATCTTATTATCAAACGAAGAGAGGGGCCTGGTGTAAAATAATTAGGCCTGTACTATGCAGGCCTACAGTGTACTTCGACTTACAAGGCAGTCGGGCATAGGCATACTACGAATCTAACATTGAATATAATCTATAAATATGAACCCTATGCTATCATTCTGTTTGTGTGCACACGCTTCCATTGAAATTTTAGCATACAGACTTACATCGAACGCGTACATGCAGGCCCATAGTTCCTTTAAAACCAAAAGTCAAAGCAGTTCAACTGGTATCAAAAAGGTGCATGAATGATTAGGCAATGTATGCCTTTCCACCTGCACGCACGCTGCGAAAGCTTATTGCCAATATTTCGGAGTGTCTGCGCTATAGTTTCGTAATGAGACTCAAGTCTGCACGACTCATTGGAGCGCATCCGTTCACGGACGCTTTGCCTACAATGTTTTATGCCTAGAGGCCCAATACGAGGCCTACCCTTTACTGCGCTACATACTACCGTAGGCTACATGTAGATAACATGGTTATGCACGGTCTATATGCTTCTGCTGCATGCGCATGCTAGTCCAAGCTTGCGCTAGAGTTGATAACCTATCTTTGTCGTTAGGTATAGGTTACATTTCCAAAGAGCGGTCTGTATAATTCAATACACCATTGGTTGCAAGCCTTGGCCTATTGTAATATGCCATACATTTCTGGGTATATAGGCCACAGCTAAGCTAAATCAGAAGCGTAATTTGACCAACATTTCTAAAGATTATAGTGACCAGGTTTTGGGTTTACACACAACGACTGCAATGTAAGCCTGTGAATCTATTCGGATTTTTGTATGTAGGCCTACACGGCTGCTGTCATGCATGCAAGCTATAACGCGCTATAGGCTTGAGGCAAATGTTTTTGATGCACCATACACTAACGTTATGATGAATCACGCATGCGTAACCGAGCATGACGGTAGATAAATCAAATATTGGTAGGCAGCTATCTGCCACAGTAGATACATATAGATTGGCAGGCTAGAGACGTGCTGTGTGGCCGCACTCGGCCCCTATACTGCAACTAGCCAACCAGAGTGAGCGCCGCTACGATTTACTACCACAGGTAGGCTGCTGGCATTCCGACAAAATCAAAGTAAACGTTCTATTTTTTAAAGTTTTAGCATAGCTGATTTCACCCTGAGCAATAACAGTTGTAGCTTGACTCCCGGCATGAGCAGTCAAGTGTTGAAGATGAATGCGTAGCGCGCTGCGCGATGTGACTCCGCTAGAAGGAATGCATTATTGTACATGTATAGCCTATACCAATTGTATAGCCTATCGAGATGAATCGAATTGGCTTCGCTAGATGTTATGGTGAAATGAGCGTATAGGCTGAGTGGCGTGACGCCGGCCGTATACTACAATGCGTTCTTGTGGAGCTATTAGCAATATTTATCATTGAAGAAAGCGAGAAATTTCATTAGCGTTGGCTACATGCATGTTTCGAAGTATGCAGCGATGCTGAGTTTGCCTCGAATTAAGTTGAATTTGCGTATCAGTTTCCATTGTTCTTGAAACACGTTGTCACGTTGTTAGCGGCGTTGATTTGAATATAAAAAACCGTTCGATCATACTACATCTAGCCTGATGGCAAAGCTACATACTTCAGTATGTAGCTGTGGTTGTGACTATCAGGCTGCACACTAATAGCGCCGCTGCTCTATACTGACACGAATCGCCTACAAATTTCGTCACTGCCATCACGCCATTACTACATATACTTTTGAAATCGATGAACGCTCGCAAAAAGACGACTGTGTAAAAGACGGAACCTTCTGTTTCGATTGCCTGTAGGTTTTGTTTTTGCGAGGAAGCAAAGTCCGTGCGGGTTCGATAGGCAAGCGACTGCAGAGCGGCAATGTACCGACGTAACGATCGTGACGAGCGAGATGCGAGATCGCATCAGCGATTTTCGGGTGAGATACGAGTGACACATTTCCTCTGTACCAAGTACGATATATAGCTGACTTAATTATGTCATTAGCGTATCGTAATTTCGTCATGAAAGTTTTGTACGCATTAGTGTAGTCGTAGTTTTGAACGCAGAAGTTACAGAATATTTCGCATCAAGCAAGCCACCTAATATGCCAGTCTGTTGATTTTGACAATTTGTAGAACTAACACCATCGACTTTTTTGCATAAGTTTTTCGCATATCTACCGCATCAATTGTAGGCGCTCATCTTAGAGCCAGCCACTAAGTTGTAACACGGACATGGCGGCTGCAGCAGCTGCTGCCGTGGATAGCCGACCAGTTAGTCTGATCAGCGAGCACGACTCTGGCGATGGATCCTTCTATAGCGCCGGATCAACTCAGAGCGTTGGCCAGGAGTCCGTGCGATCAACCAAGTCCAGTAAGTCGACTAAGTCATTGTCAGTGTTCCTCAATCCCAACGCGTCGCTCACAATGCCTCGCTCCGAGGAGATGACTTACAATCTATACGACCAGGTCAACTATGATCCGAATCCATCGTCGAACACCAGCACGGTAAAGAAAAGCAAATCTAAGAGCAAGGGAAGCTCGAAGAAACATTCAAAAACTGAAACGGCAGCCGAGAACAAAAAAGCTAAATCGACGACAATTAAGCAAGGCTCGTTTCAAATAATCGGATTAGCCAAGCCTCCCGAATCTCAGCCGATACAATCTGAAACTTCACCTGTAAAGCAGACAGACATTTCCGTTGAGAAAATCATCACGGAAGAAATCACATTATCGTCATCAACAAAGGCTTTTCGAAATACTACAACGAGCTCGGGAAATGGAAAGACTGCTACAAAGGTAACGGATAACATAATAAAGGAAACCGTCGTGCCGACTTCTGCTATCGTCGACGAAAAGATTCAGCCGGCTCACGGCCTGGTCACAGCTGCGCCGGAGAACGTCGCGAGGGTCCAGAAGACTCACTACATCAGCGAAGTATCCGTCAGCAAACCCAAGGTCACTGAGTTACTGGCGGGTGGAGATGAACCACAGGGCAGCACGAGTGCTCCCGCTACACTAACGCGCAACGCGTCGCGATCGAGCAAGTCAAATGAATCAGAGGACAGTAACCGGGATACCACAGTTCTCAAACAGCGACTAGATGACGAATCGGTTTTCAGCGGTGTCAAAGTTATCCCAGAAGGGACAGTTAACAGGATCACCCGTGAGTTATCCAGGGATCCTTCGCTGGATGATGCGTTGATTAGTTCACCATCGGTGACGTCACTGGCATCCATGGAGCGAAAGAACAAAGAGTACGTCTCTCACTCTAGCGCGGATGAAGCGACGGTGGATCGGGCTGCAAAGATGAAATCACAAGAAAGAACGGATGCGGCTACTGAGATTAAACGAGACGTGAAATCAACTGCTGCGATGGAGTTGAACCAAAGCGGAGGAGTTCTGAGGGAAATCAGCGATGTCTCCACGCAAGGGGACCAAACAGATGGCGCAATTCCAAAACAGAACAGCGAAGATGCGCAAAAAGATATTAAGATGGTCGCAAAAGAACAAATCGTTAGCGAAGTCTACAAAACAAAAACTCCGCCTCGTAAGACAATCGACGTAGTTGAAGAAACAGTCATTAGTGTGAGTACCAAAACATTGACGCCCCCAGCAGAAAAAGTTAATACGTCACTGGAAATACCCGAAAAATCGCCCCGCGACCACACGCCTCCTGCAGAGAAAGAAAGCCAACTAAACAGCCTTAACTCCAGCGCTTCCACGTCCTTCAATAGCGAAGGCTACACGAGGGATCTTTCGGACGACCATGATGACTCAATCCACGACAGTAGGCAGCCAGCGATCGAGCGTGAACCAACAAAATGCAGCCAGCAACAGCCGCTGACCGTCGAAGTGATTGGGCCCTTCACGACGAGCTCGTCCGACAACACTCCACTGGAGCTTCGCCAGGCGTACGATGGCACACCGTGGGCGAGGCGCGCCCCCCCTGCCCCAGACAGCGACTCGACTCTGACAGGCGACAGCGACCAGTATGAGGGGCGCCAGATCAAGATCACGCCGCGGGAAAAGATTCGCCGTGACCGATCTCTGGAAGACGCCGAAGTCCGCGGCGATCCCGTTCGCGTCAGTCGCGGAATAAATTACGAGCCAAAAAAAAGAAGCGAGTCGAGTTCGAGAGTGGAATACGAACGATCGTCTTCGTATCAGGGACGCGGTCAGAGAGGAACGCCGCGCGAGAAAATGCATCGCGACGAGCACGACTTGGAGTACGAAGAAGAGGTTCGTATAAATACAACGCGATTCAACCCTATGCGTTCGACCGTCGAGGGCCATAAGTCTCCAGTTCACGCCAAAGCTGAATCTAGTAGATCGCCTCCGTATCAAGGTCGTGGTCAAATAGTCTCTCCGAGAGAAAAGATTCAGCGTGTGGAATATCGAGCTGACTATGAAGAAGAAGAAGCAGAAGAAGAAGAAAGTCCTCGCGTTGTTGCAACTCGTGTGATGCCAAATAGTGCGACTGATGGCTATGATTTATCGATTGAAAACAGGTTTGATTACAGTCGTTCATCGCCATATCTCGAATCACGAGTTATGCCGAGAGAAAAGATTCCACAAGATGATTCGGGAGCTGAATCTGAAGAAATACAGAGAGAAAGCTCAAAGAGAGTCATTACTGCAAGAATTACTGCAAAACCAGTTGAAGATTACGATTCGCCAGAAGAGGATTTTGAGCCAGAACAGAGACAGCGCGATTTGGATCCCCGTCCAAGGTCCTCATCATGGGAATACATGTCGACTGATCCTCCAATTAGATCCAGGGTGACAAAAAAAGAACGGGTACCTCCACCAATATCTGTTCGGGTATACACCAGTGATCCAGACCCACCATCGCCTAGAGGATATATCACAGAAGAACAACCTCGACGCAACCGTGTAGTGAAAGAAAAGAAGGTTGTGCAAAGAAGATATGTTACTGAGAAGGATGCACGACCAATCCGTGACGTGTCTGAGAAGAAAAAAAGTGTCGATGTTGAGCCAATTTCTATTAGAATTATTCCATACAAGAGTGAATCACCTGCCCCGAGACGATTTGAATGGACCGACGAGCCACGCAGCAACGGATCAACAATAGAAAGAGAACGGAAACATGCCGGTGGACATCTTACAACACGAGTCTACGAAAGCGCCTCACCGTCACCGGATGATTTCCAACGCATGGAAGAACCGCGAAGCAACGGATCAACATTGGAAAGAGAGCGAAAACACATTGGTGGACAGCTTACAACGCGAATCTACAAACACTCCTCACCGTCACCGGATTTCCAACGCATGGAAGAACCACGCAGCAACGGATCAACAATAGAAAGAGAACGGAAACACATTGGTGGACAGCTTACAACACGGGTTCACAAACGCACCTCACCGTCACCGGATAATTTCCAACGCTTAGAAGAACCACGACGTAACGGATTAGAGAAGGGCAGAATTTCTAGCAGCGATCCGATATCAGCACGAATTTACATGCACAGTCGCGACGATCGCGAAAGCCCACGCATGCAACATAGAGTTTCTCTGACGAAAACACGCGAGGAACGCGCCTTGACGTCGGATTCAGATGTGCCTGAGCATATGACTAAAATTAGATCTACACACCATCGCCATGTCTCGCGGGTTTATCCTGATGCTCAGTCGGAGGACGTGTCTATTTACAGCGATGCCGCTTCTCCTCCTCGTCGCAGCCGCTCGGTGGCAGTCCCTACTCCGACCTTGAGACCGATTGCCGTGAACATCAGTCACTCGTTACGCGAAGCTCCCCCTGCAGTGGCAGGCGTCATCAGCGTTAAAAGTTGCAGCCAAACTGTGTCCGATTACGCGTCGTACCCAGAGGATCGAACGACGCCGGTTGCGGGCATTATCAGCGTCTTATCCTCGCGATCGACACCTGTCGCGTATCCAGTGTCTTCAGCGTCAATGGAACCCTCGCGATTGGTCGGAATAATAAGCATCACGGAGCCAGAGTCACCCCATTCGTATCGTACGACACCGCATGCTATTCCTTCTGGGTTCATTGATGTACAGCAGCGCAACAGATCGCCATATAGAAACGAAACTGCGCCGTATAGAAACGGTGGATTTGATTCAGTTTCGCCCTATCCGCAGAACATAGTTGGCAATGGACACCATTTCGATCTCATTTCGCCTTATGCGCCGACTAATTCTGGCTACGAATATGATGGTGACATGGCCGTTCACGGTTTGACACAGATGATGACGTCCGAACCGGAAGTCGCAGGCGTCGATCCGGAATTGAAAGATGCTCAAAAAGCAGGAAATATGTATCACATCGCAATGAATCTAAGACCAGCATTGTTCACTCGACCGGAAACGCAATTCAGTCGACCGGAAACACAACTCAGTCGACCAGAAAGTCGAGGACTTTCATGTAGCCCACATCATCATTTAGCTAATTCGATGCTTCGTCCCCAAAGCGCCGTGTCACCATATCCTGATAACAGCATTTTCATGGAAGATGAAGGTCGATTTGTCAGATCCGTCAGTGTTGTCAACACGCCGGTTGATATGGATTATGGCAATGCATATCTAACACCGACATCGCATCTGAGTGCTTTAAGTAACACTGTTCGTTCCAATAGCAGAATGAACACTGATGTAGAATTCGACTTAAATTTGCTGGGCCTAGATCTATCACCAGCGACACCAGATTATGACGACGATGTTGTTCCAGTTGAAACTACATACAATGACAGATATGTTATAAAGCACATCGATCAAACTGTGGATGACAAGCCATCGGTAGAATCTCGATACATACTCGGGAGTGTGACGGAAACCCCCACTGCACGAAAAAAGAAAAAGTTGCCTAACATCGTTCAAAGCAACCACCAAATCTCGAATTCTAGAACTGACAAAAGACCAGCTGGTGAAGTGTATGAATTTGTAGAAGAGGTTGTGGAATCTCACACGGAAAGACAGGTAAACAGGCAGGTAAACGGCTACGAAGTTCGAAGTCTGCCAAAGGAAAGGCCCTACATAAAAGACAAGGAGTATCTAGATACTGTGGGTAATATTGAGTCGGAACGAGATCGTATGAGAACTAAAATGCCACGAGAAGGAAGCAGCAAGGGAAGTAAGGTCTCAAGTAAAAAGTATATTGACGTTGTCGAAGAAACAAAACCTGGCAAATCGTCACCCCCAAGCGCAGCACCCAGAAGCAGAAGCTCTAAAGCACCAAGTGCCAAACCAGATTACACCGACGTCGTGGACTATTCAAAAACCCACATCACGGTCTCTGAGGCCTCGAAACCAAGCAGCTCAAGAAGCAGAAGTGCAAAAGCGCCAAGCTATGGTCATGATTCCAATCGAAATTCAAAAACAGCCAAAGTCGTATCAGAAACGTTCAGTGAATCAAAGCCTATTCGAAGACAATCGCAAGATTCTCTCAGCGAACGAGAACTGAGTCTTCCGCGCCATCGAGATGAAATGGCTGCAAACTCTACTCTCAGCAGTCGACCGCGTTCCCCCTTGATCGCTGACCAAAACAACAACTATGATGACAAGCTTATCACCAAAAGTGTCAGCGATGTTGCAAGAGAACCATCAATAGTAAGCGACTCAACAATCACAAGCGAGCGAAGCGTGAACAGCATAATTCGCGTCAATCGTGGCGGCGGCGGTCACGTTAGCGATACGAACGACGGTTACGAAGCCAGACCGGTCAGTGATGACGTCAGTCACGAGAGCATCAACGTAAGCTATCGCGGTTCAAATCGGGACCCGGGGACTGTGGATAACGACTATGACAATACTGATCTGATGTCCGTCGATGATGTCATGATTCAGTCTCGCCTGACAGGTGGCTTCTCAGATAACGCCGGAGACTACGGCAGCGGCCTCGATCGAAAAATGGACCAGCGCGGGGAGAGAGTGACGGAGTACATGAGGAAGACGACGCAGCATTCGCCGGGTGGCGGGGGCAGCGCTAGGGGCAGCAAGCTGAGCGTATCGGCACCTTTTGCGGATGACGAATTTGATCAAGAAATTCGTGTTAATAGAGGTATGTGGTCATTTGATTTGCGTTAATGACTTTTAGGCTAACATTTTTTTTGAATGCGCTTTGTCCATTTATTTCATCCAACTTTGACGATCTGCGTTGAATTTTTAGTCGCACATAATATGCGCAATCAACTTCAAAGTGATTCTTGCTTAATAAATTGATTAAGAAGTGATTAATGCTTTACAAGTACAATTCTTGTACTAGTATGCTATCAGTATTAGCCGCTGTAGGCTGTTTTGTTAATTCTATTATGGTTTTTGGATGCCTGTAGTCGCTTGTAATGACAACATGAATATCAGCGTGATTTAACTTCGCTCTTGGACATTCCTATGAAACAAGAAATAAATTGAATTCTCTTATGAAAATGGGCTCGTAACAATGTAATCGTTTTACTCAATGTCGTCTTCTTTGCATATGTTCTTGCTAGCGCTGTTGGCAGTGTAAATAGCTAGTACGTGACATGTATAGTGTGAGAAAGCATGAGGAGCTATGCTGTAGGCCTAATGGTTATGGCGTCGGATGCGAGTCCCAGAGACCTGGGTTCAAGTCCAGGCGCCGGTGTCCCGGTTGCTATGACACCATGCAGTGCTGGCCCTTCAACAAGACTGTTAAACATGCAAATGCCGTTAGCGGTCAACTCTGTTACAGATAATTATTTATTTTTGTGACGTCAGGAAGAGCACCCGATTGTAAAAATCCAGCTACAGCAGTCCTTACCAGGTTTCTAAACGTCTAACTGTGTCAAAATATTGGTTTAAAAAGATTAACAGAGTAGATAATAAAAAGGCGGTTTAGTTACTATTGACTGTATTGTGTGGTCAAACGAAGAAAACTATTGGATAATGCTGCTGCTGTTTTTAAATTCAACCTGACTTGTCTAAGGATATTGATTAACGCATTCAATGCCATGCGTAGTACATAGTCCATAGTGCCATACATAGTCTCACTGCTTACTGTATGTTTGTTTTTTGTTTTTTGTAGTGTAGCAAACGGACTATATACAGTCCGGTTCTGTGCAAGAGAGCCGGCACAGAACCGCTCCCCCTTCTTTAGTCGCCTTTTACGACTCGCCCGGGGAGCTAGCTGGACTGCAATGGCAATTCTTTATTACTGTATGTAGGTATGCATGTATGTATGTATAACAATCATGTACAGGTAAGTCAGTGAGTATACATGCAGGCTAAACGACATTGTTGTTTCAGATTTCAACATGTACGCTCGAAAGCGTGACGATTTCGACGATGGTAAGATGCGTTTTTAGTTTACTACTAAGTTTGTAGTTTAATCCCTAGTTGGATATTTTAGTTTAAATGCATTTTGCGGCTCTGCGGCTCTGCGGCCTTGTGGCTTTACGAAAGCTGCTTTGCGGCTTTGTGGCTTTGCGGCTTTGCGGCTTTGAGACTTGGAGACTCTGAGACTTTGAGACTTTGCATCCCTGGGTTATCTCTAGAAGGCATTTCTAGCGATTTCTTTATATACAGTTATGTAGTTAAGGAATACAAGGTTTTTGTAAAAAGTGTAAAGTGTAGTGAAGTGTACAAGATTGACCCTTAGTCGGATATTTTAGTTAAAATGCATTAGCTCGAACGTTCACTGAAGATCACCATGAACTAGAATGGCTCACTTAGGAGTAAGCTTATTTCGCCAGAATCAAATTTTCTATGGCATGTCAGTACAAAGGCAAGTAATTGACAATGCCGCTAAAGGGCTTATGATCAGACTGAGATTAGGCCAAGGAGCTTAAGCCAAGCCCATTGTCTGATGAACATTACGTAAGGTATTGGCCTGCGATGAGCCTACATTCGATTTACATGTTGGTTTGCACGCTTGAGCTAGGCCTTAAAAGAAAATGCGCAACTTTTGAACATACCGTTAAAGGCTTCTCTGATATGTGACTTGACTGATATACTTATTTGATTTTTGATGTTAGTTCTTACTGTTAGTTCACGATGATTCTCCACGCCAATTCTGCTTTTGCAGGAGCAGCTCTGTTATAGAACTGTTTCTTGAACGAAGTGGACGACAAGACTGTTAGACGTTAGGACAACTGGTCTTGTTGGTCTAGGCCTACCCCGTGTCGTTTTGTGCCAGCAGTAGAACCTTCTGGCACCGAGCATTATGTACCCACCCATGGCGCATCACCTACTTTGTTTTGTTGGCTGACGCATATGATATTTGCCCCACTAACTGGATCAATTATTATTGCACATCTGTCTTATACTTTGATCCGCCTGTCTCCAGCGAAACAAAAGTTATATTACATGACGAGCGTTTAATATTTTTTCGGGCTTGAAGCCTTGAAAAGCGAACAAGCAGCAGTGTTTGAGGACTTAACACTAAGGGCTGGTTTCTCCAACACGGATTTAATGGTGGTTCAGGATTTAACCCACCTTTTTGCATAGGCTAAATCCTGAACCACCATTAAAGCAGTGTTGGAGAAACCAGCCCTAAGTCTTGCAAACGCAAATAGCATGAAAATGTTAAAATGTGTGACTTAACGAAATTTAGAATGTCCTTTCAAATTTTTGCCTTCTTTAACAGTTTTAGTTTTAAAGTGAAGTGCTGTTTACGAGCTGCATTTAAGCTGAGGAACCTAGTTTTGTCTAAAACTCACTCTACATACTTAGACTAGTAGTCCTAACGTCTCCCTGTGAAGTCCAAATTACAATGAAATTTTGTATGATAGATTCATTTGGAGTAGGCGGCTACAATGTTTTCACTTCCCCATGTAGTTCACTTCCCCACATTTGCGCAAAAATCAGATATGCATATTTCATTGGCTGGTAACTGCATTTCAGTTTCATAATTATGTACACCACAGATAATGTGTGTCAACAAAGTCAATTTGAACCAAATTGCTGACGTCGATTTTTTTCGTTCCCAGAAAGGCCCGCCAGTCGTTCGATGACGTCATCAAAGCGCCAGACCGACCAATCACAGAGCATCACGTCGCTGACGAAGCTCGACGTGCGCAGCCTGTACATGGGCGCTCCTGCTCACTCGGTCAAACAAACCATCAAGGTCAGCCGGATCAGATCTAGTAGCCCAGTACTTTGGATGCTAGTTAAGTACTTTTTGAAGTAAAAAATGGTCATTTATTACTCGATTATTTTCTACTAGGCCTACTCATGAGTTGTATCAAGATGTTGGATTTTATATAAAAATTAGCTTTCATAAAATCAGAAAAGTTAAGTATTATAGAGAAATTGAATCAGGACGAATTTCATGTAGTACAGCGCATATACTACAAATCATTAAATTTTTTGCCTGCACATAATGGTTGCAAATTTAGTAAAACTTTTCTAATTTACATGCGTGAAATTAGCGCTGCATACACCATATACCTACGTGTATAATGGGCAGACCTCAAAAACACGAAAATTAACTACAGCAAAAATGTAATGTTTCACAGTAGGTTGAGTACTGTATGTAGTTTGTAAGCTTGCTTTGCTAAAACAACTTTGCTAACAATAAAACCAGGTGGATCGCTTGGAGGACGAGATCTTGACATCCCTGCCCCGCGGCCAGCACCCGGGCTTCATCTCCGCGCGCTACAGCAGTCCCCCTGTCGGTGACGGAACGACCTCCCCTCTCGACGGTTACGACAACGTCGATGAACAGGTTCTTGCAAGAATCTTTAGCCACTGTTGCCTTTTCTGGGCCTTGATATTTTGTGAATGTTCAGGCTTGTTATTTGTAAATGGCTATTATTTAGGAACTTTGAGATAATATGGACCTCTGTAATAATATGACTTCAGTAATGGGTACCCCTTTTTGTTTCTCATGCTGACATCGCCTATTATATAGAGCTTCTGCAGCATTCTTTCCACACGTGTAATTTTTTGTGAATTTAGCAAAATTTGTCTAAATTATATGCGCCCAAAAATTTCATGTCTGATGACAGTACCTGTAGTACTTAAAACAGCGCTGGTGCGGATTCAGGTGGAGATGGATGTGACACGCGGCAAGGCGCTGCTCACCGCGCGTGTCCTCAGCGAGAAAATTGTCCCGATCCTCGGCACCGAAGAGATGTTCAAGAAGTCCTCCGTGATCGTCACACGCAAGATCGAGGTCGACCTTACGGTGACCCCGCAGAGGAAGAGTCTCTATGACCTGATCGTGAGACGTCAGCGCGGCGGGAGCAGCGGCGACTACGCGCTCGACTCAAGGGGAAGACGCAACTCGGATTCGACGCAGGGGTTGACGCAGGCGGAGCACGCGGAGCTGTACCGAGCGTTCATGGCGCTGGCTGAGTTAGAAAAGGCTGCGCCATTTTGAACTGTCAGGTTTGGAGGCTCCACCGTAGTGTGAATGTACGCCGGTTTGTTTTGCCTCTGAACTTTGAAGCCCAGGGATATGTCAGGGACATTTCGTCGCTCCTGGATTGAATTTGAGGTTTTAAACGTGAATGGCTAGCACGTAAATCTGATGACAGATTTAAGATTAGTGTACTTTGCGATAGACATGACTGTAACCTACACGGTGGAACAGCTTATGATGAGAATAAGGTAGTTGCAAAAGAAAATGTAAGTTCTTAGTTATCATTAATATGGTCGATCACGCTAATTTAAGCTATAATCATTTGTCTGAGCGTTGATTTTGAAATCTTTGAAACGCCGAGTGCAATTCGTAATCCTATATTTCGATGTGTCTATAAGACCGACTGCTGGATTAGAGGTTAATAGTATACTATTTTTCGATAAGAGAAATACTTCACCGAATAATGACCACCATGACTAATAAAAAGCCTTAGGCGTAGCTCGTAGTCCGATTGTTGTCTTGCAACGATTTGTAGAGTTAGGAATTTTTCAAGTTGCAGGTTAAAAATTTGTAAAGTTTTTCTACGCTGTATACAATAAAACTATAGAAACGTTTAGTTATGTGTAGACATTATACAGTTGAGCTTTTTCGTTTTGTTGATGTGGCA
The DNA here is from genome assembly GCA_034695025.1 of Chamaedrilus cognettii. Lineage (NCBI taxonomy): Eukaryota > Metazoa > Annelida > Clitellata > Enchytraeida > Enchytraeidae > Chamaedrilus > Chamaedrilus cognettii. Next base: position 699 of record JAQIWG010002853.1, on the reverse strand, counting down.
CGAAAATATGAATCAGTAACTTACAAACGTTTTGCGTTATATCTAGCTTTTCAGTTCTAGACTGTATTTTAGAATTAAAATTGCATTGAGCTAGTAGCCTACTAGTTTTAATGTTCTCACTTTCCACCCGTTTACTTGCATTGAAAATACTGTAAAACATGAAATTTTCGTGCGCATGTAATTTTGACGAATTTCGCAAATCGGCAAAACTCGCGAAAATTGCGTGCAGCAAAATAAAGCTGCAGAAGCTTTATAATAACGGGCAGTCCTCAAAAACGCACAGCAAAATTTCAGAGAGGCAAAACCGCAAAAATAACATGCAGCAAAAGTTTCATGTCTTGCAGTATAGCATTTTGTTTGTTCTTCTATTTACAACTTTCGATAAAAGATCGAGTCCAATTAAGCAATACTATTTATTTTGAATCGACATCATTCATGATCCAGTGCAATATCATAATTGTGGCTTTTAAATATAACTATTGAACTCAGGATTACCATGAGAATGTTGCTTTGTTTGAACATATTATGAATTTGGCATTGCTGTTAATTTTTTTTATTACGGTATAAATTTGTGTTTACCATTGTGCTTTCTACTTGTTCTTTGCAATCCTCATGTCAATCAAGTTATCAGGGCGCCAACAGCCATTTGACGACAGAAGCAGTGGCAGTTCTATGGGGGGGGGGGGGGGGGGGGGGGTA
>JAQIWG010002852.1:0-19317 GCA_034695025.1 Chamaedrilus cognettii | reverse complement strand
CTCAATGGGGTAAAACTATTTCGTCGTTCAGTAACAAATACTAGGTTATTCCAGTCCGATTTTTAGTGCCCCGAGGCCTGACAAAGAATCGGTCCCCTTTAGTCGCCTTTCACGAATCACGACTCGCCGGCGAAATGTGGGCTGCAAGCCAATGCTTTGTTCTCTAGTGTGCAGGGGTGCACGTCTCTGTAGTATTATATACACTCTTCATTATATATATATTAAGTTTATATATAAACATTACACCGGCTCCGAGTCAAAACAAATCAAAGGATAGGCTGCGCTACTTAGACGAACGCGAAAATTGGGCAGAACTGCCGGCGGAACTATAGACCTGTAGGCCCTGGGGCCTACTGAAAATGCATTGCTATAATTGATGGCCTCTTCAACTCGGGAAACAATTGCCTCGTAATATCATTGTTGTATTATATTGTCAATAACTAATATCATCGTTGTATTATATTGTCAATAACTAATATCATTGTTGTATTATATTGTCAATAACTAATATCATCGTTGTATTATATTGTCAATAACTAATATCATCGTTGTATTATATTGTCAATAACGTATCACTGCAGCTGAAAAATATGATGCGAATAGTCTCTACTGAGACAAATGTCGTGTCGACAGGGTAGAGGGTCTACTGAGTCAGCCATACTGCGCCTGTTGACACTAAAGCGTCGACTAAACACGGCAGTATAGGATGCAAGTATTTAAAGCACAGTTTTAGCAACACGGTATGCATGTACAGTAGCAGCACGTAGGGGTCTTTTGTTGGCGACACGGCTGTGTAGTGTGTACGGCACGTGTCTCAAACTATCTGCAAGGCAATACCTGACGCTATACTGTACTGTTCCACGGACACCGTAGTCTCCGTGAGTTAACACCTACGACACAGGCTTAACCTGTGTCATTACCCGTCGACTGCATACCGGGGCACAGGCTCACGATTGTAACCTGTAGGCCCATGATTCAACTTGTCATGAGCACATACTTGAAACAAAAGCAGAGCCCCTCGTATTGCACTGCATGTGATTATCGATGCTGCGCAGTCTGACAATGCTGCGGCAGACAGAAGACGGTGCGGTTAGCAGTGACAGAAGACTGTTGCAGCCTGCAGAGGTGCAGCAGGAGGCAGACAAGGATGACCCTCACACGGCGGAGACCCCTCGTCAACAGTGCGCTCTCTGCACACAACACAAGTTCAGGGTTACCGTCGAACCAAAACGAAATATCACTATATTCTGGGTATCTCTGCCGCCTAGAATATCCCTACGTTGCATTTATAGAGAAAAATATCCCAAGGTCTTATTATAAAGGCGAAAATTTCTTTAAAAAAATATCCTCTGAAATCTGGGGATTGCGCTCAAAATTAGATCTCTGAATGACTTAAATATCCCTAAATCTAGTGATATATCCCTAGCAATGGCATCACTGACCCAGAACGCAGGCATCTCCACAGAAATCCGCAGAGTGCATCCGCGCACGCTGTTTTAAACATATTTTTACTTTTTTTAGTATACTGCTGCTTCTGGGTTAGGCTAAGGGTTGTCGGATATGTATAGTGTAGGCCTGTGCATGTAGGCTGCACTGCAATACATGCATTGTAACGCACCAACAATTATGTCATGCAAACGGAGATGGAAAAACATCGTTTGCTTGAATCGCAGGTGCGGGAGAAGTGCAGCAGACTACACAGAGAGAAGTGCAGCAGACTACACAGAGAGAAGTGCAGCAGACTACACAGAGAGAAGTGCAGCAGACTACACAGAGAAGTGCAGCAGACTACACAGAGAAAGCGGTTTTGAAGAAATGAGGGTTTGGCTTATTATCGGACTATGATTTTCAACATCAACAGCTCCCTAACGTTTCAGGCCTTCCATGCTGAAAGTAGTCTTACAAAGCCCCCCTCCCCCCACTTCATGAAATAAAGACTGCATCCACGTAAGACTGACCTGCGCCAGCCTTCTCCCATGCGGGATCTGAAATAAGAAGAACTAATCATCGAACAAAAATAAATGAGAAGATAAAATTGAAGTGAATGCAAAGAATGCTATAGGGAACAGATGCACAACAGTCGCCAGTTATTCACACGCAAAACAAAAACCGTAAGCTGTTATAGGGTACGCATTCTTGATAACGTAGGCCATAGTATCAGTCAGCCCCCTCAGCCCCCTCAGCCCCCACCGCCCCCCAGCTCTGTCAAAGATGTACTGTAAAACATTACATTTTTACTACATCGTATTTCCGCGGATTTGACTCTTAGAAATTTCACTGCACATAATTTTTGCGTTTTTGAGGACTGCCCATTTTAAAGAGCTTGTGCAGAGTTATTCTGGCGCGTTTAATTTTTGCAAGTTTCGCCTATTCGCAAAATTCGTCAAATTTATGTGCAATTTCTTGTATCACCATTGTTGGTTTGAAATATCGTGTTTTACAGTACGAAACATAAACAAAAATATCGCCGTGGGGGGGGCGGGGGGGGGAGCGCTAGCTCCCCAAGCCCCTCCCTCCTACACCCAGCAGGTAACAAGACTCACTGATGAGGCGCAGGCCGAGGTCCACGGTGTAGGGGGCGGTGGACAGCAGGGTCCTCGCGCCGTTCCCCCGACCTCCCCCCACCGAACTGACGTTTAGGACCAGCATCTGCGCATCAGTATACACATCAGTGCAGCCGCTTAGCCGACCCCTGCAGCCTGAGGCGAAACGAGCGTAGGTCTGCAGCCCAGAGTCTCCCGGGCAAGGGACATTATCCTAATTCGCAATGAGCTGTCTGCAAACCACTACTTCCTTAGCAACGGTATATTAGGAGGGCAGAGAAAATTTGAATCCGCATCCAGGAGTATGTGGTTTATATACAAATAGGTATGAGTCAAATTTTATGGACATGTTGTATGGCAGATTGACTTCTTCAATTTTAATTGATCCAATGACAGAATGCCGTCACAGACACTTGAAATGTTGTCGCTGCACCTGCACCATCTCCCTCGCCACGCCCCCAATCGGACGTAATGTGTTTTATTATTAATCTAATTGTTACTTGAACGTTGATTGGTGCATCAGGTGACAGTTCTAATTCTGGACCAATCATCGAGCAGTTTAGTTAGTCAGTCGACAGTTAGTTCGCGCATCTGGTAGCCTACGCTAATTTTAGGTGGGCGAAGTCAGACTACAGGAGCAATTATTTGATTGGTTGTCGCGAAGTTGTGATATAGTCAATCAGCCCTGTAAGTACCTGAGTGAGCTGTGCTCCAATGTAGAGCCTGCGATACTTCTGCTCGATAAAGAATCCAAACGACTCTAGATTCTCCGACAGATCTGGCGCCCCCTCGCGTCTCAAGTCCAACTCACACTGATCTCTGTCGTCACAACGGGGATAGTGCCATTAGAGTTAAGTTGAGCACTGATAAAACATGCGCAGCGTTACGCCTGTTCCTTCTAAAACAGGCGTAGTGCAACTGCTCAGCCGTTGAATACCCCGTAGAGTATTTTTGCGTGATTTTCTTTGTGTATTATTTATATAAAAGAATTAATTCTTTTTTAAGACGGACTTAAGTTTGACTATTCCATTCCAATAGCATTCTGAAATACGAAAAAACATTTAAAATAATATATGATTTGACAATTATTTATGTTACAATTTATTAGTCGACGGCCCAAATCTTTGTACGTGGCGTCTCTGGAATCTGTGCGCGGCCGCGCAGCCGCGCAACTTAAAGGAAACATTAGTACTGACTGACTAATGACGTCATCGGACTAATGACGTCATCAGACTAATTACGTCATCGGACTAATGACGTCATCGGAGTAATGACGTCATCGGAGTAATGACGTCATCGGAGTAATGACGTCATCGGGCCCCGACCTGTTGTCGCAGACCCCTAGCTCGGAGTAGACGAGGTCCTCTCGCTCGCGCTTCACGAAGAAGCTGACGCGAAGCAGGGTGTAGCGGGGCAGCGCGTCGGGCAGGGCTAGCGTCACTTTGAGACGGTCCCTCTCTGAGATAGTGGCGCCCACTGCCAGCCCCTCCCCGTCCACTCGCTCCACGCTCAACACGCTCGGCTTGAGCTTGTTGTACGCAATACAGTCTCCCATGAACCCTGCAGAGCGGGCGAGCCCTTAGGGAAAACCCACATGTGACCCACTACATGTGGGTCACATGTGGATCGCATGCCACATGTGGCTTTTCCGTACGGGAGACGCGACGAGCCGCCTTTTACTTTTACGCAAATCCTGGGGCATAATGCAATGAAGATAATGAGTTTAGAATCAGTTTCGTCGTCCAGAGACGTCATCGAGAGCTGCCGTCGCCGGGGGCAAGCGTCGATTTATAATTGATGCTTGCACTCAATGCGAAGGGGTGGGATAAAAAGTGTCGACAGCCATGTGTCTGTCAGAGAATGAAGGAAAAAGCAAAAAATACCCACGAGTGCACTGATATCAGTCACTGATCGATACCTCTTTGTACGACAGTCGTGACTCCAAAATCACAAATTGTCTTTCTTATATTACAGCGCCCCATTGCCTCTCGCAAGTTTATTTTAGTTAGATATTATGCGCCGAGTGTAGTTTATATTCCATGCCGCGTACCGTTTGAATGAGAAACCCAAAGAGAACCTTGGAAGGTGGGCGGACACTTGATGTGTTGGTATCTCTTGACGCTAGGCAGCGCCACATATGTCGATCCAGCGCTCATACTGAAGAGTAGCGTGCAGTTAGTGGTTAACGCGTCGCGCCTGACAGCTCGTCCGCTCCCATTGCTGCCAGCTGTGCTATGCAACAAAAGAGCCTCTCTTTCTTTTTTCCTTTTGTTATTATTTTAGAGCGATAGGTTCGGGCCACTCTGTCCTGCACGTACCACACCGATGACACTCTGCATGTTTTCTGCGCATCGCTTTAAAAATAAAATCACAGAATCTTCAGTAATCACACTGGAGGCTGAACGCAAACAATTAATCAGCTGTCGTCAGCTGAGTCTGAGACATTCAGTCAGATTCTTTGGGCCAAAACACATGCACTATGTTACAATAGAAAGTCCAATTCTCCAGCCATTTTTCATAATTTTCACACAATCCTTAAACCCCCACGGTCCCCCACCCCCCCCCCCCCCCCCCCAGCGTTAAGAGCGCCGCGAGTAAGCTACCGGCGCTCGCTCGGACACTGATCGCGCTCTGCTCGATCCAGTCGATGGCGTCGCAGTGTTCCCCGGGGAAGTACCTGTCACAGGAGTCCTTGCACAGCTCGAGGGTGACGGCCAGGGGGCGGTTCACGGCCAAGAGGGTGGGAATTGGCGTGGCCGTTATCAGCTTCCACTCGGGACAGTCTGCACCACGCGTCATTGGTCTGCACACAGGGTCTTATGCAGGATTTTGTGTATAGGAGGCATTTCAATCAAAATGTTGGAGGGGTGTTGGAAAGAAGGCGTGCTTCAAACCAAACAAAAATTGCGGTACTCCCCTAAATTTCTTTCCGCGTAACTCACGAGACCGAGGGGGGGTGACGGTGGGGGGGGGGGGGAGAGCGGGGGGGCTGCTGACAAATAAAATTCCACAAACTTTTGCAACCTACTTCTAACCGAATGGACCCCTAATCGCCCCCTTATTTCTGGCTCATTGTTTAAAAAAAATTATGCGTCCTGAAGTTTGAGATATCACAGAGGCAATAACCAAAATCGTTTAAGGCTGTCAAAAACACTTCCCCCAATGGGGTCTGAGGTTTGGGGGCGTTCATTCGTACTTGGTGGGTTTTCTAGTTTACTGGGGGGCGGGTTCTGAGAAAATGACAGTTTGCATTCTTCAAAAGACAGACAGAAATGGATAACATGAAAAAAATCAAAGTTTACCTGCAATCAAACAACAGGCAGTATGTTGATAGTGAAGCAGTCACACTGTGCAATTATAAGTTGATGTAAGACCTACAATAGAATGTAGGAAAGCAGCTCGTATAGACAGCATGCACTGCTACAATACACCACATTTGAGCCTTTGACGGACACATAGGTCATTGCACTTATCTTAGCTCTTGACCAATCAAGACTAACATTAAATACTTGTTCGGTTAATAGAAATTCAGCCGCGCACATTGCCTGATTTATTTACTTTCAATTACATAATTGCGCACGACTGTAGGCCTTTGATGAAAAGCGAGTGCCGTATGTCGAAAGGGGCATAAAACTCAATCGCTCAAGCAAATGAATGCCTTAACGCTTATCACACCACCACACACACTCATCACTCACTACACACCACTCACCACTACACACAACTCATCACTACACACCACTCACCACTACACACCACTCACCAATCCGCGGACACCTGTTATACAACAGATATAGCCCGCCCTGCTGGCCGTCAGAGGTCAAGTCACTGAGCTCCGGGATCCCGAACGCGCTGCACACCCCTCCCGTCACATCGGGAATGAAGTGGATAACGAGACAGCCGAGCAGGGAGGTGCAGTACAGCTTGCAGGCCGCCAGATCGGGCTTGCTCGTGGCCGGATCGACGATCCTCAGTCCGCTCACATCGTCTTCTGTGAGCGGCTGCCACATCGTCACGCACTGACCTGCGGCCAGCCAGCTGTGATAGGCTGCACGTCTGTGTACCAGTGTACCAGCCAGCTGTGCTAGGCTGCACGCCTGTGATTCGCCTAAGTCTCAAATTCGTCGATCCTATGCACAAGTAAATTATTGTCGACCGATCACGTGCAAACAAAAAATATTTTTAAAATTTAAATTCTAGTTGGGGAGAGGGTTAGAGTTAGGGCGGTTAGGGTTAGAGTTAGAGGATATGACCTAAGTTAATTAGGGATGTGAAATTATTTTATTTTATAACAATCTAGTTACATGTGATTGGTCGATAATAATTCAGTTGTGGGATAGACGAATTTGCGACTTAGGCGAAGCACACACGCCCGTGTCAAAGTCTTGCGATCACTCAGTGATTATAGGCTTTCTTTAGAGTTAGCTAAGTGTCAGCTTAGGGCTAACTTAGACTTACTTTAGGGCGAGACCTACATGTAGCTTAGGCTTGTCGTTTAGGTTTAAGTTCTATAGTTTAAGGTTATTTGTGGGCTAGTTAATTGAGTGTTAGTTTAGGGGCTATTTGAGGGCTATTTGAGGATTAGCTTAGACTTAGTTTAGGGCTAGTCTGGGTTAGTTGAGGGTTATTGAGGGTTAGTTTAGAGTCAGTTGATTATTAGTAAGGTTATTTGAGCGTTATGCCTATAGTTGAGGGTAATTAGTAGAGGGTCAGTTATAGTTGAGGGTTAGTTGAGGGTCGCGCACTCGTTGTTGACACGACTGTGAGCGTGAAGTCGTCAGAGACTTCCGCCAGCACAGGGTCGCTCCACTTGATCGTGCAGTTGTAGTCGCCCTGGTCCTGCACCGTCACCCCGCGCAGCACGATCCCCGCCCGGGATCCGGCGATGAACTTCACGCGACCTGCGATCAGAACTCCTGCTGTAGGCTGCGCGGCGGGGGCCGCGGCGCACCTCCAAACATGAACAGGCTGCTGGTTGTGATTTCGTGCACGCGCCGAAAAATACAAGCGGAGAAATGACGTCACAGTTCCACTGACTGCTGCTGCTGCTGCTGCTGCTGCGTGCGCTTGCAGCAGCAGTCGTTATTGCAAGCGACGTTAGCTCGCAGTTTGTAGCTTTTTGCACGTTTCCTTTTCTTTCATGCACGCTTTCATGCGATATTAGATTGCGGGTAAATTTGAGCAAAACGAAAAATTTTTGCGCGGGCTAAATGGTGAAAAGTTTGAAAATCTAATCTATACGCTGACCGCAAACCCATCGCTTCGCACGTCGCAAAGGTGGTGCAGCAGCTTTAACTGGCCTGCACAGCTGCACATGGCATATGTGCCTCAAAATTTTATCGCGTGCATGCGCAGAGGTCAACACAGACTAGTTAACCTTAAAGGTTTCATACGCATGCCCTCCTTTACGTTTTTATAAATGACCTTGGTTTTACTTTACAAATAATTCTTCGTATCACATAATGTTTCCATTTCTTTTGCGCCTACGTTTTCAAAACAATTGACAGATTTGGTTCACTTTCTGCTCCGGTAGGCCACTCGGATTGGAGACCCGGCGCTAGCGACGCCGACCTGCGTACGGCGTCTCGACGGCGATGCGCCCGTAGACGGTGCTGGAGGCGACCTTGACGGGCGCGTGGTATTGGGTCGCATTTGACCCGCCGTACGAGAGCTGAGAGAAGTGCCACTCTATGCTCTCGTACATGGTCGTCGCGTAGAACGTCCAGCGCATCTCCACGTTCACTCCCTCGCAGGCGTACTGGTCGGGGATACCCGCGATCTTCCGCACTGACACGTGCATGCAGGGGGCTGTTGGGCAGTGGGGGGAGGGGGGCTGACACCATGCAGGGGGGTTATTGAGAAATGTAGGGGGGGGGGAGCTGACACCATGCAAAGCATTACAGACCAACATGGTGCGCAAAAAAAAGGGCGCTATAGGTTTACCCCCTATAGGTCTACCCCCTATAGGTCTACCCCCTATCGGTCTACCCCCTATAGGTCTACCCCCTATAGGTCTACCCCCTATAGGTCTACCCCCTATAGGTCTATCCCGTGCCTATACAGCTATCAGTTATCACACACTATATACGCAGTAAGTTCTTAGGGCCTATATCATTCTCCCCATCTATCATAATGGTCCATATATAGAATCAAACTATAAGCTACCTGTGACAGGGTGCCCTCATGCATCCAAACTCATCTTGGGAGATTGGGCAGTAACTGAACTTCCAAGGCGAGTCTCGATGCATAACTAGTGCACATGGAGCATAGGTCTAAATCACATGCATTACTGCAGTAAGCTACCCGCTAGCTGATAAATACTTGAACCATGTAGGTTGAAATACTTTGCAATAAAAAGGCTAATCATGGGCAACAGCATAGGCCCCAGCGGCACAACTGTAGCACCGTCCTACTCTCGCACTGCGCTCTGTAGTTGAGGACGTGTGAAGACGCGCACTGCGTGCATACGCCTGCCAGGCACACCGCGCAGAAGTGTCCGCACTTTGTATCTGAGCAACAAGCGACAACGTACCCGAGATATAATGCCTCTACTTAGGCGTGGAATCTTGGCATTAGTTTCCGAATCAAGTATTATACAAGTAGGCTGGACCTACCGCCGTCTGCTCCGTGTGCGACACGCCGTTCATCGGCAAGCAGCAGCAGCAGCAGCAGCAGCATCAGCAGCAGCACAGCGTTGCAAGTCAGGTGTCCCCTCTTCATTGTCGCATGCACGTGTGCACGTAAAACAACATGTAGGCTACACACACAGCGCAGCGCAAACAGTGCATGTGTGCCTACACGTATGTAGGATAGGTCTCTACACTAGAACGAGCTATTATAGGCCGATGCGTGCGAAGACCTATCCTAGAACCTAGACGAGGTTAACAACTTAGCATAAGCTTAATGACATTCGGTCTTCGATCTTGTTTCGGTCTACTTTTCTGTAATTGTAGACCTCAGTCCACGCGGGCTAACTTGCGATAGGACTGTTATTAGGCTATTTTGTCATGGTTTCAAATAACGTCACCATCTGAATTTCACAAGATTAGTAAACTAGGCCCCGAGGTCTAAATAATCAGAATGGTATTTTTCATTATTGAGAGGCGGCGTCTTTAAACGTAGAAAAATTGATACACCCACCAAAAACTCGTAGGACAAAATGGGACTCCAAAATTTTTTATCATTAATTATTACCATTCATTTATTATTATTATCTATTTAATACTTTTATTCCGTCTGAGGGTCGTGCGGTAGACGGATTTAAGATGGCCGACTTTGATGTTATTTACGAAGTTGACGACGACGGGAACGACGGGGGTGGAGGGGCGGGGGAGGGGGCGTTAGGCTCCTCCACCCCCTCCCTGCCGTCCAGCAGCCTCGCGCTCGCCGCTGCCCCGCCCCCCGACCCCGTCGTCATCCGGGGCGCAGGAAACTTTACCATGTGAGCCTTGTTGGTTAGCAGATACAGGGTTGTAGTATTGGGAACAATGGAAGGACATAAATACTAGGAGTAATACTATTTTAGGCCTATAGTAACATACTGATAGTTTATTTTTGCTTGAGCAGTATGGCTTGATCCATGAGTGGTGTCAAGATATTTTTATTGGATCTTAAAACGACTACATTTAATTCTCTAGCGGCCTGATCTTGAATCAGCTTACTTGTAACGATATCCGTTTCGACATGTGCTTTGATGCTTTTGAAGGGATATAAAATTTGCAGCTTTTTAACCAACGTTAAAGTGATGGAAATGATTTATTTTCACTTGATATTAAGTCATTATATTCAACTAATGCCTTCCTTTGTTACCGATGTAGGCTACATGAAGTTTTATCCGATTGTATTGTGTGTGGCAGATTCGGTCTAAGCAATCGTTTCTGCTCCGAATTTCCTCCTACACTTCAGGCGAAGGTTTGTCTCTACTCGTAGTTTGTATAATCGTAACATTTGCGATCGCTTCTCAATTATTGCTATTTATTTAGCGCTGTACTTGGCCTAGTTGAAAGTCTCTAACGTGGCAGCTGGTGTGGACATTATACACCCAAGCCAAGCGTAGTTCTTGTTTACTTCATTTTTTAGATAACGCTGTAATAAATTGATCTAGTTATTAAGATTATCTTAGTTCTGTAGGTGGCTTATCCCATTAATTAGTTATCTTCATTCCCTAGATGGCTACGTTTGCTCAGTTTATCCTCATTCCCTAGATGATACCTATGCTCAGTTTATCTTCATTCCTTAGGTGGCGCCGGAGGAATTTGCAGCGACGATGCGGCGGATAAACGGTGTGCTGCGCAAGACACTGTCGCTCAACGCGCGCTGGCTTGTGTGTGGCTGTCTGTGCTGCTGCTGCACGCTCGGCTGCAGCATGTGGCCCGTCGTCTACCTCACCCGGCGGGTACGTGCGCGGTGCAGTATGTAGGCTGGGGCTGGTGTTTAGTGCTGCGGATACTGCTGCTGTACACTGAGCTGCATCTTGGCAAACTGGTGAATGACTAATTGGTTTGCTGCCCAGATCTTCCTGGGCAAGTCGCAACAGGCGACTGAAGAATGTATAGTGCTTTTTTGCTTGGCCCTGAGGCACTGAACTGTACTGTGCTAGTCTACATTACTGCACGCGGTGTATAACCACAACGAGTTGCCTAGGCATGCGCGCTGCTATTGCTCTGATGGTTGTGCAGTGCTGTGATTGGTTGTCGTGTGGTCTGGCTGTAGACGCGGCTGCTCATTGAGAAGATGAGTGTGCAGTTGTGATTGGTTGTTGTGTGGTCTGGCTGTAGACGCGGCTGCTCATTGAGAAGGTGCTTGACTCTGAGAACAATCACCTCTACCACAAAGTGAGTAACGCGCACAACTTGATTCTTTCTCTGGTCATCGCGATGTCTTTCTGTTTCTTTCCTTGTTCGCTTAACGTTTTATTTATTTGGCAAGTTTCTGCTGTTTCACGTGCAGTCATTTTCAGTATCTATGGCAAAAGTGCATTGCATTGCAATACTGCATTGTGAACATTAACTATGCCTCTAGAATATACCGAGTTATGTTTGATAGTAGTATTTATTATTTTGCTTATTGTTTAATTTTATGGCTGTGATGCGCTCACTGCTGATATTTCTCTGACCCATTTCATTATTTATACATATCACGTACAGAACTCATTTAATTTGAACATTGCCCAGCTTTGATTAACGTCTGTTGTATTTCTATCAGTCGTTGTAGGTTTTTGTATTTTTCCGTGAAACTACGACCAATGCGGTGACATCAGATCATCATCAATAGACACCTATAATGATGATACGCACCCGTTTTAATGTACTCAGTTGCTCGGTGGTTTGCGTGCGTGTGCTTAGCTCGGCATGCACTTGAAGCTGAGCAAACACCGACCAGACTCCACCGCCATGACAGAATACGTGCGTACGACAGTCTCCCGCCCTTCTTCTCTTCTTTTTGTTTCTCAGTTAGGCGTAGAGATTATTTTAGAGGTAATTAGTCTGCGCGAAGGGATAATTTCATGCGTTGGTGGATGGAGTCTGCACGATACTTACGCCTCTTTTTTGTTGCATTTATTAATTTCTATTTCAAATACATTTTGCTTTGAGATGCATTACATTGATGACGGATGCATTGATTGATTTATTTAGCGTCGTTCTTGATCGTTTGTACACATGTGAATATGTGCTTGTTCAGTTACAGCACATTGCTGGAGCACCTTGACCAATAATAATTGGTCTGGATTGACTGACATTATTAATTTGTCATAATTTTGTTGCCATGTTTTTTTGTTCGCAGGTTTTGCTGCTCGAGTTTGTTCCCAAAGTTCCGATCCACAGGCCCGACTGACCCTTTCACCCCTGCGACCTTCACCCGACCCAGATCTCTGAATTACTATTGGTTCAGTCGGCGATGACGTCACACACATAGTCATTTTCTCGTTTGTACTTTTGCTTGCCGGACCAAACGGTTAAACGATCAAAGTCGCTCTGGTCGTCTGCATTTCTCACGATTAGGCTATTCTAGTTTTTTTTTCACAAATGTTATGGTTACGATATGCTTTTTGTGAGATATCTTGGCTTCTAGTTTGGGTTTTTTTGTCGCTGATGAATCTATGTTTTGCATGAAATTATCTTTAACAAATGTTACAGAATTTTCACATATGTGATGTAGAGAAGCGTAGCCATTTCAGTCTGACAGTGGAGAGTTATTTAGATATTTAAAGTGATTCTTTGGATTGGGTTGAACTTTGAAACGTGGCAGGATAGAAATTTATATATAGACCTATGTTGTAGAGAGGGTCTATATTGTAGAGAGGGTCTATATTGTAGAGAGGGTCTATATTGTAGAGAGGGTTTATATTGTAGAGAGGGTCTATAATGTAGAGAGGGTCTATATTGTAGAGAGGGCCTATATTGTAGAGAGGGCCTATGTTGTGAAAGAGAATTGCCGTTTGTAGAGACTGCTTAACCATGGCATCGCTTTCAGCAAGCACTCAAAATGCATCGATAAAACAGGGTGGAATATATCGGCCGTGACCTTGTTAAGTCAAAAGTTGTGAATATCATTACAGGATTTTGCTGAACTTTGAAGTTGTATAAATAGAACTTTGCTTTCGAATGATATTGCGTTATTGCGTCGTTAGCTCGACTTGTTGTTTAATTCTGTTGTTGCCGCTGATCGCTGCATTCTCTGTACGTTCATTTGTTATTTCGTGCTTGCCTCCACTCCGCTGACTAGTGCGCTGTGACCTGGTGGTTTAGCTCGCTTTACTCCCATCTGAGAGATCTAGGTTAAAATGCTAGCGTCTATTGTGATGTCACTTTTGCACCCTTTTGCAGTGGCGTAGCTAAAACGGAGTGATTTTGGATCATCCCTTGCAGACTGGAGTAAAAAGAGAATTGTCTGCAGCCCAGAGTTCCCCAAGTGAGTCGTATAAGGTGAGTAAAGAACGCCACTGCTCTTGCGCGAGGTGGTGGCAGAGACTGCTTGAACTGTCGGCTAGTTCTTGTGGACAATCTACGATAGATGAACTACAGTGTACAGTGTACATATAACATTGTGGCATTTTGGCCAGGATTGACTACTGTGGATTTTAAAGTCTCTGACATTGACAATGCCCTCTGAAAGCCGGAGAGCAAGAATTAGCATTCTGCCCAGAGCTCCTGGGCTGCAAAAAGTGGGAAAAAAAGAGGAGCAGTCTGTGCGGGGCCCCTAGCACGGAACCGGCTTGAAATGGTATTGTTACTACACACGATCCTTAAACTCCCAAACCGCCTAAATCTAGTTTTGCCTGATTGCCTCTTATCAGCTGGACTTTGGCTGGAAGCGCACATACTGCATAAATCGTGATTCAGTGCTGGTATAAAAAGCTGGCCTTGTGACATCGGCTGGCTGTTTGTATTTTAGTGTCAAACATTTTTGTACGAGCACAGAATCCTGATTGAGCACAGAATCCTGATTGAGCACAGAATCCTGACGCATTTTTCAACGCTTATTAATAATTATTCGGTCAATAGTTTGTAGTTTGGCTATGTTGGTATCGCTTTTTACTATTCACATAAATTTGCAATCGTAATTAGTAACAATAAAAATCGAACCGCTTCACAGGGCAGACTTAGACCTCAATAATGTTGTCTGTTGCTGAGGGTTCCTTGTATAGTAGTGAGGCAGTCAATAAGTCTGGCCGTTGATGCAAATAACTTTAACGGATGTTTTGCTAGAAGTTACAATCTACCGCTCTGTTCTATATGAGTTGATAAAACTGCGTTGATTACGAGTTGAACCCCAGGCTTCTTGTTCGTGGAGTTGACTCGCGTACGTTTTATATTCTTGTGAAAAATAAGAAAAGATACCGCATGCTACGTGTTCCCGATTTATTCTTGGGCCTGCTCATTGTTTAAAAAAATTGTCTTAACGTTACGAAAAACAATAAAGAATAGTCTACGGTATGGCAGCGTGAAGATAATAAAGCATCGCCCCATCTATGGAACATACAAAAATCGATCTGGCGTTGCTTAAATGCCCTGCATTTAGTCTATCGCGCGGCGGCTTTCAGCATTTAATTCTGTTCCCTTGATATTGAACGGGGGGGCGGGGGGGGGGGTGTGGGTAGTAAGAGAAAATCAAGCGCTCAACCAAAGCAAGCGAAAAACCTTCATCGGTATACCTAACATTTCAAACGCTTGTGCAAATTTTGCTATTCTTAAAGAAAGGGGAGTTCATCTTGGCTGCATGCAGTATCAGCTTGTCTAGTGTAGAGCCAGCACTACACTACCCCCTGGCCCCTCAATCCTCCGCACAGCGTCTATGCAGCCTACACAGCCAGGAACATATCCGTTGCAAGCAACTCACCCCGCTGCGCTCAATTCCATAATTCCTTCTTACAGCCACACGCTGTCCGCTGTAACAAAGCCGCTCGCGCGCCTGTACTTCTCCAAGGAGCGCGCAGTGGGAGAGATAGAGAACTCTTCTGCTCACTATGATAGCTCGATTATTGCTGATAGGTTCCTGGCATTGCTATCTAAGGCTTTTTAACTTCAGGTTTTGAACCAAAAATGGCCTTTTAATTACGCTGCAACTCGTCTTGCTTCTAAAACTCCACTAATTGGCTAATGATTTTAGGCGAGACAGGGTCAGCCTACATGGCTAACGTCGAAGCACAATCAACCATTATATGAGACGGAATGTCAAAGTGATCAGTCAGCTCCGTGTATTTATTAACATCCAGATAATAAATGCACAAATTTAACAGCGGAGGTGAGATATCCCGGCAGTAGGTATACCCCAAAACTTTAAAACGTAAAATTTCGCCGTTGTGCATGCATGGAACTAGTAACCCGACCCATGCTGCGTGCTGCACAGTAGCCGGTAGCGAAACATTGGCCGGATGAGGTTTATACGTCGTGTAGCTAGCCCCTAGTGCCACAACGCAACGTATGCTGCTGCTGTTGCTTTGCGTCCAGTGCACGCACAGTTGCACGTCGTTGCAACGTCCTAGAGTGCAACGAGCAACAGTAGCAACACGTCAGAGCGGCTGCATGCACCAATGCGCGGCGGTGCGTCGCGCCCATATATAGTTTCAATACCGACTGTTGCGCCGATCTTAACTCAACTTCGTTCAGACAATCGTTTTAAAATGACCCAACTTATAGGCCTAGCGTAGTAGAGTGTAAGTAAATTTTAATACCGACACAACTGCTGTGGACTTGATCTTTAAAACATGCTGATAGGTTCTGAGTAATGCTACTCTATATCGGAGTAACCTATGCTACGCGTGATTTAAACGATTCGGCTAATAATTAGATCTGCAATCGATCTACGCCGATCATACTTTGACAATAAATCGGCAGCGAGGTTCCAACGACACTTCACGCGACCAGCAGCAGCTTGGATTACAGGCGACGTTATCGGCGCGACGCTCAGAGCTGACAACCGGAAACGTCAGATTCATCACAGACCGACCGCGCGCCCGACATAACATTACCGTTGGAACCGCAGCGGCCATCACCATCGCTGCGCAACGTGCTGGAACTGAGCGAGCGTTGAGCGCTTAGCCGTGAAGGCTGGACACAGCCACTGTCGCGGACTCGCGGTGTATGACGCCTGACTACAGTCTACAGCCTACTCAGCTACGAGCCGTTGCGCTCCATAGGCCCATACACGTTGCATAGCATAAACCTAGACCAGAGACCTGCAGTATAGCTAATGACATACAAGATGCATGCTACGACGTAGCGCCTATTGAGATTACGAGCAACATACTGCGTGTCATAGACTATACTCTATAGGCTACATGTTACTTATACCACGTGACCCTCTACGTAACCTATAGACGCTGCTCTTACGCAGGCTAAGTCTTCCACACGACAAGACTTCGGAGTTATTGTTAACTCTCGCCCCTCGCAGACTGCGCCGGCGCGGCACCGTGTCATGATGGCCCTGCACAAGGATACAACGTTCACGAAGCTGTTCGTCGGCGGTCTGCCTTATCACACGACTGATCAGAGCCTCAGGGACTACTTTCAGCAGTTCGGCGACATTGAGGAGGCGGTCGTGATCACGGACCGACAGACGGGCAAGAGCAGGGGATACGGCTTCGTGAGTCATCGCGCTACTGGGCTACTCGATATGGATGCTGTTTGACACTGGTTGATATTGTTGCTAGTTCATATTGTTACTATTCTCTATACATTGTTGCTGGTTCAATTTTAAATGAATTAGTTCGTAGAATTGACTTGCAGCCCAGAGCGCCCCGGGCGTGTCGTTAAAGGCGATTAAAGAAGGGGGAGCGGTTCTGTGCCGACTCTCCTGCACAGAACCAGACTGTACTAGAGTCTTTGTGCTGCACACGGTCCCTAAACTGCGAAAACTAAAAAACTTATCATATTGTTACCATTTGATATCGTGCCTAAACTACTAAAAAACTGCCAAAAACTAGTTCATATTGTTACTATTTGATATTGTTGAGTCAATACGCTCTTCTACGATACTTGATATTTTCACTATTAAATTAAATATAGCCCTATAGCCCGTTGACACTGTTCTATCGGCCAACGCTACCTCAACTAGTTGTTTGATCCAATTTAGACCACAATCTGAACTTTCTAGAATACCGACCCTTTACAGGGAATTTTGCTTCCGCTCCAAGTAGCCCGTGCCTGCAGGCCCAGCTCTGCCGACACGTTCGCTGCCAGGGTGTATGCGCGCGTCTGTTGAGCAGTCAAAAGGCGATAAATTATATTTTCCTTTAATACTATTTATTAACATCTTTTATTTCGGTTTTATTATCTATCCCGCGAGTTTGACGCGCAAATGATTTCATCGATAACGCGCCGAGCTTCTCAGAATGCATGACACCTCGATAGCGCGCGGCGCATCTCAGGATGCATGACGCCGCGATAACGCGCAGCGCATCCCATGATGCATGACGCCTGATGGAGATTGATTCTTTCTGGAAAGACACGAGCCCCGTCGTGAGTTCATTACATCCCGTCGGCCCCCGCGCGCCGCGCTATGAGCCGCCGCGTTCTGCCACCAGGGGGGGGGGGCTGAAGGGATCCAGGAAAGTGGGCGGACTCAATTGTGGGCGGACTCAATTGTATGCGGAGTCAAATGGTGGGCGGAGTCAAATTGTGGGCGGAGTCAAATTGTAAACCGAGTTAATATCTAGCCTATACGATCAAGGATCTCATCGGAAAAATGAGGTTAGGGGGATCCAGGGTTTTTGGACTGGGGGATTGAAAAATGAGGGTGGGGGTCAGTCTTCTCAAAGGAAACACGGTGAGGATAAGAACGTCATATTAATGTTTTTCTTCACTAAAACATGCTCTGTAATAAACATTAAAAGATTAATGGTTGGGAAACTGGGTTGTGGGAATACAGAATTCTAAAAAGTAAACAACTTGGCGGGATGAAAAGAGTCAAAACTCGAGCCGCGTGGACTAACGCCCCCCCCCCCCTGATGTGTGCCCCCCGCCACCCCCCCCCCCCCGCCGCGAGTCGATGAGGGGGGGGGGGAGTCGTGCTGAGACAGTCTGAACAAACACCGCGCGCAACAATAGCGCGTCTGGCGCGCGCGTGCGAGAGACAAAGTCAGCTTGTTGATCCACACACCGACGGGCGAACCGGGCCGATACACTGGGTTTCAACTAGGGGTGGGTCGGCACGAAATGAACGGGGAGCCCCCGGGGGGACGCACTAAAAGAATTGGGGGGGGGGGGGGGGGCGTTGATTGCCTTGGTTTTTTTTATAATACTGAGATATGCATTTGAAATATCATAAAATTCCAAAGAGTTAATATGCTCGTTTCATTCGAAGTCATTTGATATAACTCGAAAGTACATAATTTGGCCAAGTTCTGTACTAAGTCTTAGCGTCTGTATTTCTTTTGAATGTGTTCCCGTCACCATTATATTCCCAACACTGTGAATTTTCTTTAGTGGTGACCCCCCTTCTCGCCCCCTCCCCCCCCCCTCCCGGTTTCATATGAAATACACCAAGGTATCGTATCTAGCTTATCGCAGTATGCAAGCTTACCATCAGAATGCCGCTTCCATTCTAGATAACACGATCGAGACGCATGTTTTTCTAACGCGAGGAGATTGGAGCGGATTCGCTTGTTTGTGAAACGGGATATTGTTGCGGGGGGAATATAGCGATCGTTGAAAGGTGATATTTGTGCGGGGATACAGTGACAACTCCCTGACGTCACGGTCCTGTGGGTTTGGGCTGTTTGGCGATTGGTGGTTGGTGCTTTGCGTGACTGCCTCATTGATAACAAACATATACAGTATATACGGCTCTTAAAAAGAGGCAAACGTGCAACAAAATTGCATTCGCTAACCAATGGGTTTTAGTTGCCTTCTTCAATTGACCAAATTGACCAACAACCTTGCCACTTGACACTTGATCAAATAATTATGTCTTTAACCCCTAGTTAAATATTTTAGTCAAAATGCATTTTGCGACTTTGTGACTTTTTTACTTCGCGACTTTGCGACCCACAGTCGGATATTTAAGCTAAAATACATTAGCAAGATGACGCTACTTTGAAGCGTTTTTCAGCATTTGTCTTCACTATAATGCAGCAAAATGAGGTATTAAAGCCTAAGCAACTTAGTCTTTGAGAGGGGTGTATCAGAAAACACTCGATTTTTATATAGAAGTATTCCGGCGCTGCGGCTGACTGCAGGGTGAAAGGGACCAAGGGGCGCTCACGGGTGCAGTTGTATACAGACAGGTTAGGGGTAGGGGAAGGAGATATGGGGGGGGGGGGGGGGGGGGGGGC
>JAQIWG010002851.1:0-19318 GCA_034695025.1 Chamaedrilus cognettii | reverse complement strand
TTCGCATATAATTATATAATTCTCATATAATTATATAATTCGCATATAATTATATAATTCGCATATAATTATATAATTCGTATACAATTATATAATTCGTATACAATTATATAATTAGCATATAATTATATAATTAGCATATAATTATATAATTAGCATATAATTATAGTCTACAATGCTCATATGTATTGCAATATAATCATAAATAGCATATTGAATTTATGTATTTATTTCCATCTACTACTTTCTACTATCTAATGGGCTGGATTTTATCTATATTTCAACCTGTAATTATTAAGTGATAGGCGTACTATTGTGTATACATCAAACTATTCAACAGTATGTTCCGGAAGGACATTTTTTAAACTGTATACAGTACACTCTCTACCCGGAGGAAATCTCCACAAAAAAACTCCCACCAAATATAAGTAGAACTTAATCGCGGACCCGCATTCCTAGCACCAAGTAATCATCAGTGCAGTTCAACGGTGCGTGTATTTGGATCACAAACTTACCGATCGCCGAGTTGGGAGATTTTCTCTGACTGTCGCTCATTATCCGCCTTGAGAGACTTGATCTGTTCGAGCTGCTTGGACACTGTCGCAGTCAAACTCTGCAACCAGTATGTGACATCAGTCAACTGTTGCAGTTAAACTCCGCAATCAGTATGTGACATATGGCAACTGCTTCAATTCTGAACCACGTAACTAACATATTGCACAAACTCAGAGCCTAAGGTCTGAACAAATAGCTACAATAAAAAATCTACAACATAACGTACGCATTAACAAGCATTCAACGTGCAATACAATATCAACTCTGAAAAATAAGAATCTCTGAAACAAATATGTTGCTACACTGCTCAATACATTTCTAGCCAGTCACTGTTGAATATAAACTTTTAAACATGAAATCATTACTTGCCAGCTTGATGTCAGCATCAAACTATTCAACACGAATTTAAATCATTGTCTACGGGTAATTCTGGCATTATTAGAACTGTATTACAAACGTAGTCAAATATTATTCTACCTCATCATAAACAGATTAAATACCATATTTTATCGCATTTTCATCACAGATAGAATACCACATTTGATTGATTCAGATTAATACGCTATACCAGCTTGTCGCCTAACCTTTAGTCGCCCCTGCAGACTGATGACCTCTGGGTCGGTGGGACCATGACCTCCGCTTGACCTGGCATCCTGTTCGACAGCAGCGACCATCTTGGATTCCAATCCAGTCTTTTCCACCTTCAGTCGATCCACTTCTCCACTCAGCCGCTGAGAGAGCAATACAACTAAATCTGTTTAATTTATCAGCTATTATATGACATATATTAATAGTTGTTAAATCAGCTTTTTACACAAGTTTTTTTGTTGAAAAATTACTTACTACAAGAACACAAATTTCAAAAATCATGAGAATTATTGGTTAATATATGTTTTTCAAACTCCCTTAATCATGAGCTGTACAAATCAACATGCAAAATAAAATATAAATCACAATAAAGCAACTGGAAAAAATTTGTCGGTTTTATTTTGGATTTTAAATATTATAACGTTTCTCAAATGTTTCTTCGCCACAAAAGGCAAATTCGGCAATGAAGAAATAAACTCAATGGGTGTACCTGAATCTGTTGTTTGCTGGATGCAAGCTTTTGATTGGCCAAAGTGAGCTGCTCATTCAACGAATCAACTTCAAGCTTTCGTTGGTCACATGACGTCACCGCAGCATCGCGCGATGCCTTCAAAATAACAACCTGTGACACAAAAAAATGAAAAATTCAATAAATAACATATTTTTCTGACAAAAAATTACTGCAATCTGCAAATTACCAATTAATCGAAAAAAAAATTAATCTTACTATTTACAACAAAAATATTAACGTTGTGCAGCCTTATTCAAGACCATCAAGCCTATATCGAACAGTCAATATCCGTAATCTCATGGAAAATCTGGCATGTAACTCAATTGTACGCAATAGCTAACACAGAAAGCTATTTATTCAAGCACAGATTCATCATAAAATTGCGAAACAAGCAACGTGCAACCTTCAGCTTCAATTCAAGAGAAAAATCATCTTCAAACAAAACCTTCATGCAAATCCTGATGCAAATCTTCATGCAGCTACAGCTTTATGAATATAGTGTCGCAAAAGAATTAAATTTGAACAGTCAAATAAACCGAGTGAGAGACATGCATAAAATAACTAAATGGCACAAGTACATTAAATCGACCCCCTACCTGAGTCTGCAGTGTCTCCACTCGCCTCCTCAGCCCGCCGCCGCATGCCCGCCGCTTCCCTCCCGCTTTACCCACTCTCAGTGGAGCGACATCCGAACTCACATCGGAACGACCCACTTTACTCGATGCCGCCACTCCAGTGGACACGTCAGAAGCGGACGCGGATGTGGAGGAGCGGCCAAATGGTCGCGTGGCCCGATCGTTGGATGATCGCTGTGGCACGGGGGTTAAACTGACCTCAACGCTTGACCTCAAGGGGTCGGCAGGGGAGGTACGGGGAGGGCCAGGCTCCCCGGTGATCTGTCGCCGGCGATGAGTTAGGCGATTTATGAGATCGTTGACGCAGCGCTTCACTAAGAGCATCTGAATAGGTAACAATTACTGCAGTAATTATTATATATTAATGTTTGATCTAAAAACAATACAGTGGCTGTCACTCAATCAGTTAGCAATAGTTATAGTTACAGTTAATTATCACTCGCTAATAAAATTACTCTAAAAAACAGTCAACGACACTGAAAATACTGACACTATCCATTATCAACAATATAGAATTAATTATTTTCATTATGTTTAAAAAGTATTTTAATCAATTATTTTGGGAATATCATAAATTTACAACATCGCAAACATGCCTGTTCCTTTGTAAGTGCATCGGAAGGCTTTTCTCGTGGCAACCTTTCTCTATGTCGCGGATCAGTGACTTTCTTCCCAGCGTCACGTCGCGGTCTGGACACCATGGCCTGGTCACCATGACGACGACCTTCGCTGGTTGCCGGGGACAATGAATCGACCGACTGCTGAGATGTGAGCGTCAAGTCTGGATCCTCTGCGTTACTGGATAAATCAAACAACTGAAGCGTCTTATACAAATAGTATGTGCGCAGACAACGACAAAATAATGAAATTAATGCGAATAAGCACAGCTCACACAACTGTTTGAACTATGCCCATTTGTTCCAAGGCTATCACTAGGTGCTATTTTAGCTATAATATATGTGCCATAATAACGGAAGGCAATACGATCAATAGGTGCGGATTCAATGTCCATTTCGCTGCCAAGACATCATCATGGACCTCTCGTCACCATGGACAACCTAGGAGTTGCTGGAAATACAGACATGTAAAAATTAAATGTAAAATACAACAGCTGCGGACTCATTCACGAACAATTCCACAGGTTCTCTTCAAGTTTTTTCAAAGAAAGATGCAACAAAAAAACTAAAAACCGATCACGAACGCAATGACATCATTATTTGATTTATTGTGAGTGGCGATGCGGAGATTCAAAGATTTTGCTAAGGTAGAAAGGTCTTAAGATTAATATTTCCCTGAGACGTTTTCGCGAATATATTACACCTGGATATATTAATAGGCTGAGGAAACAAGACCAAAAAAAAAAAACCTAAGAGACCATCAGACATGAACAGATATGTAGCAAAAGGGGACGTGAGCAGTAGCTTGTTGGAATTACCGACAAAAAAACGACAAACAATCATAGCATACGTACTTGTCGTTGTAGTCCTTGCCATTGTTAATTATACTCTCATCATCATCATCATCTTCCTCCAATAAACCTGAGAACAAATCGCGACCACCGGATCGTCTGATTGGTGCTTTAGCCGCGGGCTTGCTCATAGCTCCGCCAATCATAGACCTTCTTTTCAACTTCCTGCGCAGCCTAGGAAAATTCCAAAACACGTAAGCGAACTGGAAAACTGCAGAAAAAGGTCAAGCCACAATAATAGATGCTCATAACTATAAATGAATGCGTCTTAATTGAAGAGCAGGGGGCCCATTCACGTAGATAGCTTATGACAATCCTAGTCGTAAGATTGTCTTAAGAGAATCTTTGGCAAATCTTATCTTTTTATTGGAAACTCCGCACAATCGCGCGCGAACCGAATGATGACGTCATGCCGGTCGGCGATTGGATTTTATTTGTTTTAAAGTTCAGTTAGGATAAGATTTCAGAAAATCTTAAGAAATGTACGTAAATGAGGCCCCTAAATAATAATTTTGCAAAAATTCCAACACTGGCTTGCGATAACTTGAACCAAAAATGATCCAGCAAACTGCAATCACTCCAAGATTTTAATTCCTCAATTGTTTTATATTAATCTTTAATATGAGATCGTGGGCTGTACAAAAAACAACATTATAAATAAATCCATACTTCATAATCACATACAACCATAATTAATCCGTAAAAGGGACGAGATACAAAATACCCAAAAAAAAATTATTAATCAGGCCAAGTTAAGATCAATAGATTTATTGTAACACCAAGGTAGCGCACCGAAGGATGTCGGCTTTCTGTTGAGCAATGGTTCTCATCTGATCATCACTTTGTCCTTTCAGCGACGCAGAGCTTGAAACCAGGTCTCTAGCAAAAGCATACAATTCTGGACTTTTAGTACACTGTTGACAAGGTACACATAAAATATTTAAATAAAATCTATAATTAAGTACATCTTAGAGTTAGAGTTGCACTTAACTCTGGGATTTCGGTATATTACATCTTTC
Organism: Chamaedrilus cognettii; assembly: GCA_034695025.1. Taxonomy (NCBI): domain Eukaryota; kingdom Metazoa; phylum Annelida; class Clitellata; order Enchytraeida; family Enchytraeidae; genus Chamaedrilus; species Chamaedrilus cognettii. The sequence goes on along the minus strand of JAQIWG010002851.1, from coordinate 14,542 downwards.
AATCAAATCAATAAATAATAAATTATTAACATTTTAAAGTTAGAGATACTCCGAGATTTTAAATCACCGCTTGATTTCAAATTATTATTTTACTGTCTAAATGCAAATTTTCAATTATTATCAGTTTCATCAACAACTCGAAACTCTTGTAGGCCTATAATTTTTTCATATATCGTTCTTAGATCAATGCATAGATCATTCTTTAAAATGACATATCATACTCGTAGTAACAAATATTTCTAGCCTACCCAAGAAGCACTAAGCAATTTGCAATAAGCAAACACTTATTACAAATCAGCTAATTAAAGAGAAGAGCAAATACTTTTTCTCATCAATCAGATGAGCTCTGTCGGAATTCAGTTGTTTCAATTCTTTCTTTGCCGCAGTCAGCATGTCCCGAATCCTCTCCATCTACGACAGATGCAATATGTGACTAGGCTCCCCATCGAATCCCCACTTCTTGTGGTTCGCCAAAGTAACAATTTTAACTAAAGCAATAATTATCTCCTATCTGTGAATCGTGTGTCAATCGTCAATCAACAAATCACGTCAAGGCAAACAAAATTGGGCTCAGTGATGCCATTCAACCCTAAGAAATAAAACCAAAATTCCATAGGCAATACCTAATGTCATGGAAATAACAAGGCCTGCTTCGTTATCGTGTTAACGTATGGCCTGCCAGATTAACGTCAGGGCCTCGTAACACTATTATTGGCACTTCGGAAAAAATTACATTAATTTAGTTAAGTTTAAGAGACTGAGCACGGTTTCTTTGAGTCTAGTGTCATCGCTTGCACTTATTATTGTTGCTGACTAATTTGCTGCATCGTAATTGGTTTATTGGCAGATAGAAGAAAATAGACACATAGGCAAACCAGAACACGAGTCTGTTTGCTGTTAAATGAGCCAGCAACAGTCAGTGTTACCTCTCAACACAAGTACCAAATCGCGGCAAAAGATATTACCAGATTGCATTTTTTGTTAAGAAGGACCTAGAAGCTATCATAATTTGTTAAAAGGGACCTAGAAGCTATCATAATTTGTTAAAAGGGACCTAGAAGCTATCACAATTTGTTAAAAAGGACCTAGAAGCTATCATACTTTGTTAAAAAGAACCTAGAAGCCATCGTAAGAGGCATCATTTCACATTTTTCAAGACAAAGTAATCTGAAAATTGTATTAAAATCAGATCTCTTATACACGAAAAAATTCATAATGCTAGTGACCTATTAGCCTGTAACAATTAGCACGGCATCAATGGCGATAGTCGTGTGATTACGAAAATACTATCTGAATGGGCGAAGCAGATTCCATTTTCATGATTAGTCGCATTCAAAAATATTTATTAAATATCGAGAGAGATGAACGCAATACTGAATCATACCGACCGATATTTAATGCATTTTGAGAAGCAACAAAATGGCGTGACAAAGAGAAATCCCGCACCATTTAGTCAAGTGCTACACACACTTTTATACATAATTCTATTACGTTATAATCTTACTATACCTGGTTCCTGATCACCATCTCCTCATGTCTCGCATGAGACAACTTGGCTTCAGCAGTCTCCAGCAAACCTGACAACTCTACACAACAAATTGACATTAATAGCTAAAAATAACTTCTTCTGAATCCACAGTAGCACTGCACGCTTTTGGGAACAATAAAAGTAGAACCCCACACAATAAGAGATAAGTACTAAGTATGTTCGTTTTATATTTTTATACAATTTTAGAAAGTAATGACTATTGTAGAAGAGCATGAACCATATCAATGCTAGTGAGTCTATAAACATTCACTCTCAAACAAGCAGTGTCTCAGATATTAAACTAAATCCAAGAAATAAAACAGAACAAAAGAACGCTCGCTACCGTCATGCTGCAGCCGTGTGGCACATTTTAACTCGTGCACAGTGCTGGAGTGGGAGGCGGCTAGCACACGCATCTCATCCGCTTCCTCGACCAATCGCATGCTGCGGCAGAACAAAATAATTTTCCATGCACCCCATAAATTCAAGGCCCTATAACTAATACATGCCACAGTACACAAAAAACGTATATCACTAAGATCAGCCTCGAACACCGGCCGAAGGCACAAGAATTATACAGACAATATACATCAAACTACCAATTACTAGGTAAACAAGAAAATTACGACTACTTTGCACTATATTAATAGCATTGTCAAAGAACTCAAACTGGCTCTTGCATAACTGTTGATTTTAAAATGTCTGCCAGTATTTTTAACTGGATCAGAAACCACGTCGGCTCACTTGTCGGCGGCAAGGGTTTGGTTTTCTCGGCGCAACAGCGCGGCTTCATTCCTCATTTCCTCCATGGCCTCGTACTGTTTGAACTCTGACCTCAGCGGTGACGCAGAGGTCACCGACTTGTTGTTCAGCACCAGACTGCAGCGCCACAAAGAAATAAAGTTCCCAAAAAAATTATCAAGTAAGGCCAGGCAATGCATTACAAATGCAACCAGAACAAAACGTGCCCAACATAATTTAATCAAAAAAAGAACTAAACACCGCAAACTTGGTTAGTAATGATACAATGAGGATACAATCATATTTACAACACCATCCAGAGCCATGTTTAATAATCATTCAAATGTATCTCAAGCTAAAAAAGTAAGAGACACAATACTTCTCATGACAACCTAATCAAGAAAAGGAAACTCAAATCCCCAAAATCAAACAAGTCAAAAAGTAAGATGCTGCCAGGCTGTAACAAAAAATTATCCTCAATTGAAAAGCAAAAAGTATTGAATTTAAGAACTTGAATTCTGTGAACCAGCCAGTGAGGGCAGAACAGAAGAGAGCATGGATACCATGAGGGTTTGTAGTCAGGCGGCTGGAGTTTCTGCTGATAACTCAAGCTTGTAGCGATAAACAATTCAAGCGATAACCATGTGGCAATACGTGGTTATTGCCAAAAATTATCTCAGCAGCTAGGCATGCTACTAAAGCAAGAGACATAACATACCTTTTAAAACTTAATCAAGAACAGTAAATTAGAAAAAAAATATCTAAACAATTCAAAAAAGTTAGGTGCTGTCAGGCTGCAACTAAAATTTACCCTAATACAGAACAAAAATAGCCGGATTTAAGAACTTGAACAACGCCGTTAACCAGCCTGATGGCAGTAGAGGATAGAAAGTGGATACCAGGAGGGTTTGTAGTCGGGTGGCTTGAGTTGCTGCTGATAGAGCCGGTTCTGCTGCTTGACGAGTCGATAACTTGTCTGTAGACTGCGCAACCGCTCCAGTCTGCGACCGTGCGACGTCCTCAGCGCCTCAAGCTCGCGGTCCTACGGAGAACCACACTACAGAGTTCATTCAGTTATTTCCTACCAAACACTAATGTCTCTGAAAAGTGCTCAATGATGGCAATCTTGTACTTAAGCAGTCATCATCATCATCATCATCATCATCATCATTCAGCATTCATCATTTACATTTTACATCCACTTTTCCGTGTAGACACAGGTTGGACGTTTCCTACGATCAGACTCCCCCACAACTCTCGATTCTTTGCCATCTCTCTATTCATGCCTCGCTCCTTCATATCACTCTCTACCGCCTCGAGTCAGTCTGAGTGACTGACTCGCGTGAGCAGCGTGAGGAGTACATTTGTAACTTTGACCTTTTTCTACCATTTCTACTCTTACCTCACAATCTAATCAAGGAATCAATAGGAATCAATCTAATCAAAGAAAAATGCCAAAAATGCATTAAATATATATGCAGGTCCTCTTGTATATAATACTATATGAATAGTGAATACTATATAATATATACAGCATGTCATCAATACTGTTGCGATATGTTTGCCATTCAAATAAATTTAAAAGCAAAATCTACCTGAAAAATGGATGCATAGTAAGACGCAGCAGGCTGAAAGCATTCTAATCATTTAACTTCATGAAAAAATTCACTTAATTAAACGAATGGAACAACCTTAGCCTGAAGCAGCTCCCTGAGTCCGTCTGCTGTCCGATCACTACCCCTCTCAATCTCTAGTCGCTTCCCCTCCCCCCCTGCTCCCAATGCGTACCCCACCGCCCCCCGGCGCAACGGATTGCGCCGGGATGGACCCCACGGGATGCAGTCATCCCTGGAGCACGGAGGACTCTCGGATGTAGAGCGAAGGGTGGGACGTCGAAGTGAGGGATCATGGGAACGACCGCGCTTGGAACCACGAGCAAGGAAGGGAGGAACGGACGAGTTACGTCTGCAGCAAATGTTCATTTGAAAACATGTAACAACATCATTATGTGAAGATTAATTTTTGTCAGTTGAGCAGATATAGATGCAATTCATAAATAGAATATAACGACGTACAGCAAAGTAATGCAATTATACATTTATATACAATGACAAGTTGCTTTATGATACACTGAATGTGACTAAAACAATTTCAAATTAAATTTTAAATTAAATCAAAGATATCATATAATAAGCCCTTGTGAATCAACACCTCTCTAGGCAGTAATATGATTAGACATTGTTTATTATATTGAATATCACGAAGTCGATCATAGAAGCAGAAGATAGATTTTTTTAATTCCCCAAAAAAAACTAAATAAGTAGACAGTATGCTAATTTTAATCAGAGAGCTAATAATCAGAATTTTGAATATTCAGCTCACTTCGTGTTAATACTGAAATCCTTCGCTGTGATTGGTCCATTGCCTCGGATCAGTTTAAGCTCCGCCTCCAACGATCGAATGCAAGCATCGGCGGCAACTAACTCCTCCCTCTAGAAAAATCAGCCAATCAGCATCAACCGAAGTGGTTGACCCCATCAACTTATTCTTCATTTTATTCTTAAAATTGATCAATGTTAAATCCACCCTCAATTAGATTACGGTTAACAAGAATGAAGCTAAATTCCTAAATAAATAAGCTGCACAATGTAAAAAGTCTTATATTTAAACGACAGAAAATAGTTTTCTGCAAAATTTGGTGATGATAGTATATCTTGAACAAATCAACACCAAATTATTTTCATTAACTGTCACATTAATTATAAGTACAGAAATTTCTGTCATGCTCAACAATCAGATGTGAAAAAGTCTTCCCACACCTGTTCAATGGCATATGATAATTATGATCTACAGTATAAGATATAAAAGAATAGCTCTACCTCATCTCATATATTTTTTTTAATACTAAGAAGTATAATATATATATGTATATATGGGGCACAATCCGGCGAGGCTATCGGTGGACATCCTAAAGCAAGCAGTGATCACCTCAAAGCTGTCATCGTGGAGAGGATCAAGCCTGGTCGGCCGGTTCAACTCTTCAATCATTTCTCGCTGGTCGACTATCATCTGATTCTGTTCAGCAACGGTCTGAAACAATCATAACTCAAAATATTCAAGCATTCCTGATTTTACACTACAAAAAGTAGAACTGCGTACTTTTAAAATCTATGCAGCTTTAAAAGCTAACTCCAAATTTAACCAAATTATTTAAGATACAGAATCGGATAGTTTCACAAGCAAATTTTTTGATTAAGTTTTCTACCTGACAGAAATTGATTTATAGAACGTACATGTTGCAATGCTGAGAGCTCCATGGAAAAGGCTTCTTCCTGGTTGCGTAAAACTGAAACACAAGAGAATAGCTAATTTAAAAAAATAATAATTAGTCTCTAGTATACACCCTTTAATCCATGCCAGAAAAAATGACAAAATGCTATAAAAAGATTGTTTTTAATTCACAACAAAACTCTCAAAGGGTTTTAGCGACCACGAAAGCCGATGCCAGCTAAACACACTTAAGTACGGCATTTAATGAACGAAAAATAATAGAAACAATATACTACAAACAAACACGCATGGTTCTATATTAGATTCATTGTCTAAGGCCAAACAAGCAGCCCACCAACCGGCTTGCGTCTCTTGGTGAAGTGCCTGGAGTTGACCAATCAGCTTGCCCTGCTGTTCTGAGTGGTCGAGAGACTGGCGATGGGTCTGCCATAGGTCAGACAGCTCCTTCCTACCACCAAAAACAAGAACCAGAAACAAGATCAGCCACCATGATACGCATAGTTATAAAAAAGTGGTCACTTCAGAACTAGAAATAGTTGCTACAAAAGATCCATTGATTTACACTGCTTGACCTAGGCATAGGCATAATCAGGGTTAAAGGTTTAGTAGGTCTAAAAATAAAGTTCTTTGCTAATTATACGTGTAATTTATACTGGGCAGGTGTAGCATTACGCACAAAAATTGACTATGGCAGCATAGGCCTACGCAGTTGTACTATGCCTGTTTAAGATAAAGCAGATGCAAAGCTACTAAGAAGAAGCAGCTGTGTATAGGCATGTTTTCTTCAGGGTTGAACTTTATCTCAGGGCATAATTAGAAACTTCTGCATTTCCAGCTGAAATAGCAAATATCAACGATACAAGTACATTTAATGTAGTTAACATAACTCAGTGATTGACCAAGAGGAAAAAGAAGCAAAAAAGAACCCAAACGAAAGTTCACCGGACAGCCTCCAGTTCGGCATTCTTGCAGCTGACATCTCTCGCGGCGCCCTGCAATCTTGCATCACCCTTCTGCAATCTCTCCGTCAGCTGAGCCACCTGACAGATGACAAACGAAAAATTAACTTCATATAATACCCGAACATAATGACCAAGCTAAAACGTGATAAAACAGTAATACTGTACATAACATCCTGCAGGTGAAATCTCAAAAATAAAGACATCAGCTCTATTTAATTAAGCATCACAGTAATGTTTTATTACGACGTTAAATACTACATGCATTTCTCAAGAATGACAAGTGCAACAATGTAATCTTTTAAGGCACAACGCAACACACAAAACAGACCTCCTGCGTCAGGCTGGAGTTGCTGCTCTCCAACGATTTCGTCACTTCTTCCAAACACTGGCACAGAGATACATCTTAGCAAATAAAGGACCAGATTTTCTGTAACTTCTTTAAAACACTAGCACAGAAATCACAACACTTAACAAATACATGAACGAATACGTTCAAACTTCTTCCAAACACTGGTAGAGAAATCATCGCATAAATTATAAAATTTGACATCACAAACAATATTATCCAGTCAATTTCTTCAAAATTAAAAAATGCCTTAAATGCATGACATATTACTAGCAAGCACTGGGTTCGTAACCTACAAAAAAAACGGCAATATTTCATGTAAAATACATTTGTTTTAGATGAAATATGGCCGCTTCCTTGCTAACATAGTATGACATAATGCAATGAACGCCATAATAAATAACTCTTAAGATTTACCAGTACTTTCTGACGCTGGTTATCAACTGATGCCATCAGTTCGCTTAGCTTTGGCTGAAGTCTCTCTAGTTCCACCGACTTCAGAGAAATCTCATGCTTCAGATCTGCACACAGATGTTGTGTTGTGTGCAAAGTAGCTTGTGAAACATCAACAAGTCTCTACAGCCGAAAAGGCAGATTGTTCTACATAGTCTTGGAAATTTTGAAATTGCTGGTTTGTTTTTTGCTTTTTGTAGTTTAGTGACCATGTGTATTGTGTATCACAACAAGTATATACAGTCAGGTGCTGTGCAAGGGAGCCCACACAGAACCGCTCCCCCTTCCTTAGTTGCCTTTTATGACTCACCCGGGGAGCTCTGGGCTGCAATCCAATTTGTTGTTCCCCGGGGGCTGAAATTGCTGGTCACAAACAACTGTACAATCACTTAAATCCTCAATTATCAAGTCTAAAGGACCATGGTTTTTAGTGCCTTTTGATTACACCTTAGTAATCATCAATAATCACTGAAGACACAAATCTAAAGAGATTACTCTAAAATTTTAAAAGATGATGCTTAAATAACTATTGTCCTATGAAAAAAAATAATAATAATTGCAATAAAAAATTAATTTACAGAGAAAAGTACACAAAACCACCTTCGCAGAGTTGGAAAATCTTACCGAGGTTGCTCGTCTCCAAGTCTCGGAGAGTTCCCAGACTTTCCAGTTGTGTCCGTCTCAACGTCTCCGCATCCACCAACTACGTCATAGAAATGATAGTGGGCCTGAAGTCCAATGGGGCTTTCCACTTAACAAAAATCTTAATGTATAATTAAGTATCTAACTACATGTATATCAGACCATTCACATTTTCAAAAAATCAATATAAAACTAGAGATTCATACTGTCGCAAATTGAATCCACAATCTACATATATAATTGACCGTACGTATATATCCTTTATACAAATCTCTGATAATATAGGCCTACAGAAAAAAAATAATAATTATGTCCACATTTCAATACAGAGAGGAAGACCATACCTGCTGTTTTAAGGCGCCCATTTGTTTCAATGTTTCACACAAATCTGTCTTCAGGCTCTCTGATGAAGATGTTAGTTCCAATTTTCTGCGTGCAGAATACGACAAGCTGGCCAAGGTATTTGATAAAAAATAAACTCACTAGGCATTCAATTTTAAAGTCCGTTCCGTTTACTTAGTATATACAGATTTTTAATCGCTCAGCCTTACCATCCAATACATAAATTTAATTACGTGATTTGCCGGTAGCAATTATACAAATACATATATTCATATTGTCGCACCGACAAACATCTTTTCTGTCATGTAATGTTTTTTTTAAGCACATGCCTTCCTTTCTACATTTTACTGTATTCATTTTCATCCAACATAATATAACTTTATCGAAAATACCTACTTGGCGTTTAGTTCATTGCTGACCAATCGTAGTTCAGCGTTGGCCAGTTCGAGCGCCGTGATTCGCTGGTCCTTGCGAGCTGAAATCTCTGCAAGGCTTCTCTCTCTGGCATCGAACTTTTCCTTCTCCCTAAAACCAAGGCAGTCAAATAACTCATTTAAATGTCTGCGGATCATTAACAAACTATCATTAAATTCAACTCTAGACGCACTTACAATAAAGTGCGGTACAGGGTAAACAGACATAAACAAAAATATGACACAAAATCGTGCAAAACCGACAAAATAATATAATATATAATAATAATGTAACAATATAGGTCGTCGACCCCATGCGGCACTTGTGTGAGTGACTGGACGATTGGTTGACTTGAAGGATTCGTCAAAAGACAATTGGCTAACTCTTTCTGTCACAAATTGTCCAAGTCAAATCCAAATTTTATACAAGTTGCTAACTAGGCCTACTTTACTTTGGTGCCCCGTCGGTCAGTTGGCTAGGCCAGTATTGTGTTGCTATGCGATCCTTCTAATGTTTTCCAGGTTCCTGTAATGAATCGTTACAATCCCTGATGGAAGGGAGATGTTGAAGGCAACTCCAAGTTGAAGGCAGCATCAAGTTGAAGGCAGCACCAAGTTAAAGGCAGCAACAAGTTGAAGGCAGCATCAAGTTGAAGGCAGCATCAAGTTGAAGACAGCATCAAGTTAAAGGCAGCCAGCATATATCAGCCTTCACGTATATCCCCACAACTCACCTCTGCAGGACAGCGCCGATGGCCTGCGTGACATCTGGATTAGCGACCTGAAGCCTCTTCCACAGCGACCAAACAAACTCCTTGTCCGCCTGTTCAGTATAGAAAACAAGCACATTTTAGGAGCGTAAAACATGATCTTCACAACCTTCGCTTAAACACAGAAGACTTCAAGATTACGACACATAAATATGATTTTAAAACAAGAATCTAACAGTCAATTAACTACAATGCAGTCAATAGCTCTCGTTTATATCAACATAAAAAAGCTGATACAAATTTATAACAGTGGTATCAAGCAAATTTAAATAAATAAATTATTTAATTCGCTGCGATACTTTGGATTGTATTCATATGCAAATTCTTTTTATTGCTACCGTAATGTATATTAGAAATTTAAAACGTCAATATAGGCCGACAATCAAAAATTGAATTATAAACAAATCCTAAATCAGTTCAAAATCTTAATTTCGCATGCACGCTGCATTTCTATACATTAAATAAATAATATTTGTATTCATATAAACATCCAAGGCATGCCTTGCACTGTGTGAGCTCCTCCTGTAGAGCCTCATTAGACCTGCGCAGTAGACTCAGCTCATCCAAGTCCGCAGTGCTGTCAAAGCTTGTTGACGCCGACATCTTTCACTGGCCCCCTTACATCAGAGTCGCATACTGGCTCTCTAATCATATGTACAAGTTATACATTGTAGCATAGAATTAAGAGCATCCATGTAGCACGAAATATCATAAATGTACCTGTATAGGCTAGAATTAATTAGCTAGGTTTCAAATTAGGTCTAGGACGTTGGGATTAGGACAAGGCTGTTTCGACTATAAACTATTATAATAGGCCCTACTATTTAGTGTACTACTGATGTACATGATTGAAATGCAAGTTTAAACATGCACAGGTTTGTTGAGTTTTTGAAATGCCTTTAAAGATAACATAAATGTACAAATTTACCGTCAAATAAACAGTTCTAAAAGGAAGTAAATAGCGCAAAATCCCACAGCCACGATTTGATTTCATATTAAAAGAAAAAAAAATTGATGTCAAACAAATGTTGAATTTAATTCGAGTAAAGCGCGTACTTCCGTTGTTATGGTAATGGCATCTAGATCGTAAGCCTTCGACAAATTTGAGCAAATCGGCTTGCGTGTTGCAATTGTTTGACCTAGCAAGACTTTACCATTGTATCGGCTACTACGTATATTTTAAAAAGTTGAATAATATGAATTCCTAACCTCTCACTCTAACCCTGAACCTGATCCTAAACCTTATCCTGAACGTAATGATGGTCGTAAATCAAGAATGACACCAGTGCTAATCCTAATTTTAAGGTTTCAAATTCACAGTATAACATTGGGCAAATTCATAGCAAAGCCCAGGAGGGCTTGATTGTCATCAGATGCTGTAGCAGGTGTAGTCGAAAGTTCTGGAAAACGTCAAATAATATAACAGACTCTTAATACCGATGCACTTTTCAAATTTACAGCACTTGCAATATCCGGTCAGATTCTGTTACCATAACAACGCTTCGAAGCCGCGGTGTGTTATTTTTTGAAAATAGGTAGAATCTCCCTAATGCGTCCCAATTAACGACGGATCATCCTTGTCAAATTTTGTTTAAGAACTTTGTGTAATAATAGGAGATTATGCAAGTGTTTTGAGCTAGAACATGGGCTCAGGAGCGAGCAGTAAGAAAAAGCTCGGGCCGGACATTGGAGGACAACCTTCTGTCGTGCAAGATGTCAGTACAACGTCGATTGTTTCACGAACTTCAAAGTAAGCGACTCCAAATGATTTGACTATATACCATTGCATGAATGCTAATAATTAAGATCGTTATATATATGACAGCGTTCGAATTATCATTTTACATTTGAGCAGGAAGGGTAGCATGTGTGAAACTTGTGTCTGCATCATTGTTGTGGTATTTAACCAAAGATTTACATTCTGCTAGTAGCGTGAAGGATTAAGTGCTAAATAAGGCATTGAATTACTGTCTCAAATTGATTTAATTACAAACACCATTTTAGAGTTACAATTGAATTTAAACGCACCGTATTACTATAGATTTCGCAATGTTGGCATTCCGTGCAGCGACGAGACTCTCCAGGCCTACAGAGAAAGACCGAGAAGCGACACCAGTCGACCGTCAGTAGGTTCAGTTGTGGCCGAGCCGAGGGCACGGCGAGTGTTTGTGCGTGCTCACAGCGCGCCTAAGATCTACCCCACACCACTGGAGCAGGTAGAAGGATGAAAGACCCGTATATTGCAGTTTAGTTCATCATTCAAGTTATGAAATGGTACCCTGAGAATTTTTTTATTGAACGAATTAAATGCCGTGGATTAATGAGCAAATACAACGAATGTGTAAGCTTAGATTATTGATTTTATTGTGCTATGTAGTAGCTGCATTTAGGCTATCGATTACCATATCATGTTGAATTTTGTGTATGCTTTATTTAGGCTAAACATTTTTAGGATGCTATTTTGCTGCAAACACGTTCTAGAATCATGTATGTAAATTAGTTTAAGCATTTATGTTGATATTTGAATTTGAACTGTGCATGTGTATTTTGCTGCTCTAATGATATTTGAATATGAAAGTGAATGTGATTCTTTAGAGTGTGAAAAACTCCTTTACGAGCACTGCGACCATGGAGAAACTACAGCCTGGCATTACAGACTGGTGCAATGCCCCCGTGTCTGGCGCTGAATCAACGCCTGATGCCTTGGGGCAGGACAGCGTATCAATGCCTGATGTTGCTGAACTTTTCTGCAAACAGGTTGTGCGCGAAGCGCTGGAAAAATCTGTGCGATTTCTTATTATACTCTTATAACACATGTTTCATTCAGATATTTCTTAGTTAAGAAAGTTTCATCGAATTCATCGTTTAATAAAGATTTAGTGTAACAATTAATTTTCCAACATCTATTGGCTGGCTAGACAAATGTAATCAGAGCTCTTGCTATGGTTCTTTGCACAGCAATGCCCTTTATTGAGGATATATCGTAAATATTGTTATATTAATTGTAAAGAAATATTGAGATTAAATTTAGAACAATTGTCTACAGAAAAATATCAGACTGACAGGTTAAATAAGCCATAGCTGTTTCAATAGTTCTTTGCTTAGCAATAGTATGGATTATAGTATAAATCACGGCTTTCAATGTAAAATCATCAATGTTTGCACTGTCACTCTGCAGGAGACTGAAACGCCAGATACCCAGAGAGAACTCTCACGGCTGGAAGATATAGAATCTCTGCGACGCGAAATTTTCCTACTTCGAAGCGAACGTGCATCCGACAATCACCAGGAGGCGATAGAAAGGTCGCAGGTTTACAAACAGTGCGTCGCTAGGCTGGAACGAGAGTTGGCCGCAGCACGTGAAGAACTGGACAAAGTCGTACGTTGTTTAATTTACTATCGGAAAACAGTTGCCGTAGTTCACTACTGGATTTTATGTATAGCCTAAGAAATCGTATGATTTTTTGCATGTATGCATGGTGTGCATATAGTTTATGAAATATAGTGCATGAAAGTTTGCCAGCGTATCATGGGCGCCGGCACGGGGGGCCAGTGGGGGCAAATGCCCCCCCAAGAAAATGATGGGGGGTAATGACCCTAGACAAATTTTACTTTGCCCCTCCAATATTTTTATGCCGCCCCAAGAAAAAAAATGATGCAGAGACAAGGCCACCCCAAAAAATGACATTTTTTACTCAAGCTTTTAAAAATGAATAGAAATTGTAAAGTGCATGCCCAAAAAATTTTGTATATACACTATATTTCTACGAGATATGCTCATATCTGCCATATTTTTCATTATTTTATGGCAGATTTGACATTGCCGTGTGGGATAAGCTTATGGTTATTGAGTTTTTTGTTATTTGTATCGCAAAAATTGAAGTAATGATTAAATGAAGAATCGATGCCCCTGAATGGGAGCGGAGAAAAAAGCAAGCGAAATTTATTTTTGCCACATTCCTTTGCCCCTCCAAGGAAATGAATGCAGAATTTTTTTATGGAAAAAGTTTGATTTTTCCCCTCCGAGAGCCAAACCGTGCCGGCGCCCCTGCCTGAGCGTATAATTGCGTTCATAAACAATGATATTGATAGGAGTCAAATGTATAATGAATTATTTTTAAAACAATGCAGTTGATTTTTATGGTATCCTGTGTCTTATATAATTATGATCCTGCATTTTTATTGCTTTTATGTAGTCGATATCAATGTTATTTATAGCAATGAGCGTGTGCCAATAACAGTTACAATTATTGTCAGTTTTAAATAGGTTCTTGCTCCTGAAGTATGATTTTTTAGATTAATAGAAGTGTCGCTATTTAGATGACATTAAAACATATGCAGAGATTACGCTAAGAATGCATTAAAAGGATTTAGGTGAAAATATAATTTTTATATCTAATATTGTTTTTGCCTGTAATAAAAAAGGTTGTTAATTTATAAATCAAATGAATTTGTTGCTTTACTTATCTTTTTGTATTTAAAAGAATTTATGGAATATTTTGAATAGAAGACTCAATGCAGGAGAAAGGTTCGACAGATCAATATCCGCTTGGCAGAGTGCCAGCAGGAGAGGTCACTGAGGTCGTTTGAGCTGTGTGACGTCATCGGGGGGTTGAAGGAGCAGAACGCAGCGCTGATTGGTGAGTGTTCCTTCGTGATCTCCTTTTTAAAAAAATTAGCTATAATGAAAAGCTTCTGGGTGCGGTTATTGTAAATGCTGAACTGCACAATTTAATTTGTAGCACGTTGGGTCCTGTGTCGTTTTGTTCTTATTAATTTTTAAAGAGGTAAGATCGCATACGGCTAATGGAGGTGTAATGTGTACTGTGTAGTTAGGTGTCAAAGATGTTGCTTGCAATATTATTCTCTAATAGAATTTCAGAGGCACTTTTATAGTTTATTAAAACAAAAAACCAATATACCTTGGTTAGAAAACGAAACTTATATAGGCGTGACAGTATTGGACTAAATCTAAAAAACAATGGAGATTAAAGTATTTATTGCAATTAAGGTCAAATATTTCAATATTTACTTTGTTTACCTTGTCGCCGCCC
>JAQIWG010002850.1:0-19318 GCA_034695025.1 Chamaedrilus cognettii | reverse complement strand
TTGTATTATGGTCATGCATCTGCATATTAAGCACAAAATAGTTACGAAACGTCGGAGGGATAAGTTCCTTCCTATGCATGAATTTATACATAAAATATAGCAATTGCCTTTGAAATAATAAATTTATTGGCAAGATATTATACGCAACTTAAAGCGACAAAACAGGTTTTTTCAGCGTCTAATTGACATTAGGCTATAGGCCTAGCAGGGTCATTCGCGGTCAACCTGCACTTTATCCAGAGAACAAGAATACATTTATTGGCCTATGATTTAGAGACCGCATAATGGCTCTAGAGGGTTTGAAACAATAATGATAGTAGGCTAACCGAAAAGTGTAGGCCTATGCTTTACGTAGGCTAGGCCTATATGGAGAGCCGGTGTCATTGGCACCGGCGTTAAGCTTGGTGTCCACGCGCGAGTTTTGGCCGCGAGATGTCGCTGTCCGCGATATCTCGCGCACTGCGAGATGAATCTCGCTGAGGGCGAGATATACTCCGCGATATCTCGCCTCAGCGAGATATCGCGGAGAGCGAGATCTCGCGGTGCAATTCTCGCTCGTGGACGATACATTTTCTCGCGGTCGGCGAGAACTCACGAAACATTAAACATGTTCAATCTTGCGCGAGATCTCGCGCGCGTTTTTCAAGTCTTTTCCTATCTTCAACGGGGCTGAGAGGTGGGGGATGCGTCGTTTAGGTAGGGGGAGACCCAAGATGAATGATAAATTTCAATCTTCCGCGAGAAGCAGCGCGAGTTTGGAGGCGTGGTATATTTCTGTACACAAAATGTCAAGCTATCCCGTCAAATTTAAGGAAGAAATAAAAGCAATAGTTATGAATGACATGGAAGCAATGGAAGAAGAAGAGGTCATACTAAGGGAAACGGCGGTTGTCGTGGTATTCTCGCATTAAGCCTAGCATTAAGCCTAGCATCAAGCCTAAGCCTAGCAAACCTAGCATCAACATTAAGCCTCGCATCAAGCATCGTCAACGACCAAGAAGGCGTATCTGGTCTCACATGTGGCTGCAAAATACTGTTTACATAAATTAATTAATTAATAAAAAAAAAAAAATACTATTAAATGCTATTTACAGTACCCTGCGAACAGATAGCGTTGAAAAATCTGGTGCAACAAATAAAATATGACTTTAATCAAGTTATTTTAGGTCGACTACTGCATAAATTAAGACTGCTGGCTGCTGGCCAGTAATGACGAAAAGACAGGTGTAACATGACTGTCGCAGACGGATATGGAGAGTAGCAAGCTAGAATACCCAGCCGGACAGCAGACTACAGAAAATTTTGAACCTTTCAGCATGATGGCTGAGGTTCTTTTCTGTCGGAAAACAAGGTTAGAGCACTTTTACCTCCAATTGAATATAATACTAATATAGGAGTACTTATAAAAAAGGTGAGGCCATCTAGCATACACAGAATATCGGAATTTTTTATTTTATAAACCAATGGTTTTAATCTATTACACTGAAAAGGAATAGAAACATGGGTCATGCAAATGTTTTAACGAACGCTTTCGCTAATGTCATAACGGTAGTCTGCAACGGGCCTCCACTGTGCTCATTGTTGCCTGCTGCATCACGGCACGAGCATGTTGAAAATTGATCCATGGGATTCAGACTCTATTCCCGAAACTATACTGCAATATCCCCACTACACTACCCTGAAATATCAAGTCTAAACCCTTTTTATATGCAATTTAAATTTGTGTCCCCTCCTTCTTCTTTTATCTCTAATAAAGAATTCCTTCTCCTGCACACCTTCCAGTCCATTCATTATCCTATACACCTCAAACATATCTGCTTTCTCCCTTCTTGTTTCCAATGTGGCAGCATACTTCAGCCTCCCTTCATATTCTATCTCTTCACATCCGGTCATCATTCTAGTAGCCTTTCTTTGAACCTTTTCCAAAACCTCAATGTCCCGTTGTCCGCAAGACGCTATGAGTCTTGCGGACAACGGGTCCCCCTGACGAACCCCAAGCTCGCACGTTATCAACGGACCTGAGACGCCATCCACCGCCAAGCGCGTGAAGGTGGAGATGTATAACCGCTCCACGTACTCGACCAACGGCTGGGATACGTCTAACCTCCTCAGAGCGTGGGGTAAGGTGTAGAACCGATTAAGTTGATCGAGCATTTCTTTGAAGAAGCGCCATAAATAGTTGTTGCCCTTTCAGAAAAACAGCCTTTTATTTTCCTCAAGTTTCTTTGTGTATTAGCCCTGTTATTCAACTGATTGTTCCTCAAACCATGAGCTTCACAGTCTCTCGCTACTCTGCGAGCCGTCGAACATGACGGACGTGAGCGGCGTGGAGATACTCTCGTGCAGTGTACAAGCCATGCTCATCCCGGCTACGCTAGACAGACTAACGCAACGAGGACATTAATCATGGCGATCTAAACTTGTATGAGGAAGTGCACGGGCTAGCCAACCGATATCAGCAATTGGCACACATTTAGACAGTGAGTTGCGACGCAGCATCAGTAGCGATAATATCACTCTCGAACACTCATTACCTTTGCAGGACGATGTCCCCGCCGTGCATTGTCCGTACTGGCCGGTAGAGGCGTCCGAGTGGATCACGCGACCACGCCGTAACGCCTGTCCGTCCAAGTCTGTCATCCAACGGGTCGTCAGATACGGGTGTGACTTTGTTGGCGTAGCGCACAAACTGAGTTGTTACAGGGAGAACAAGACCGAATGGAGGTTTTCTTTCTCAATGGCAGAATTGTTCAGCACTCGCAGCTGGACGAACATGCAGATAATAGTTTATCGAGTACTCCGGCTTATATACAAGATGATAATGCAAACAGTAGCTAAATGACTTTGCAAAACTGCTTTATGCACATATTACTTCAAGACGTTGATGCTGTGGGCGTGTGAGAAGCGACCAAGAGAGTTTTGGGTCGAGCATTCGTTGATGCATTCAATACAACAACTACTGATAGAAATGGCCGAGTGGCTGATCTCGAAGTTCTGCTGTAACTATTTCAAACCCGCCAACAACATGATGGATTACTTGGTGGACACTGATGTATCCAGTGATGTCGCTGCTCTGTTTGAAGCTTCATCATCCTTGACTATACTTTTATCCGTTATACGCTCGTGCATTGGGGATGAGTCACTTCAGGATCACAGGACTTATAGCGTAAACATTTTGACATGGATTCATAGAAGCTTGGTCATTTTAGATCGCGTGTTTACTAACGAAGACAATTATTGAAATCTAGATCCAAATGATTTTTCTCACGAACTGCAGAAAGCCTTAGTAGAGAAACTGATTAACGTATACCGCGGACTCACTTGTCACAGAGAGTGCGCACGTAATACAGCGACAGTGCAATGTCGGCGCCGAGCAGAAGAATACTTCAGTGCCGCTACGATACTGCATCGGTCCACTATCGTACTGTTGTTGGTACCACGGCAGCAATAGCCACAATCATCCACAGCTTATACATTGAACGCGACCCCGCAAAACTGTTACAGCGGTCCGACGCAAGGTTGTGACTGAAGGCGAAGTGGTGGCAGAAAAGACCAGCCGATTTAATGCAGAATTGAACTGTGAAAGGAATAAGTGGATGTATAGAAAGAATACCTTGAAATCTGTACTGTATAGACAATGCCTGCATATTAAAGAAAATGATAGCGATTTACCAAAAAGAATTGTGCATGCCTCTGACGCATCATCAGTCGTTGTCTATGATACGCATAAATGCATTGCAACCAGGAATTTAAGTGGCGTGCTCTTCTACCGAGAGTGGCCAGATCGCAGTCCGACAGTGAACGCGTCTTGGTTCATCGCCCAGGCGTATCTCGCCAATCTCTACTACACTACGCCAAAACACGGCAACGCTTGAGACGTGCAACGAAGTGGTGGAAGTCTACAAACATTCTGAAGCAAACGGATGGTTTGCAGAATGGTCATTCCCAGTTTTGCTGTCGACAGAGTGGACAGCAGTTTACGACAAAGAACTCCAAGCTCTGCTCGAATTGTGTTCGATCTGCGCGTTTGTGTCAAATAGAACAGACGCGCGCTCTGTGTGTCTCGCTGTGTGTCCAGTCCAGTTCGTTTTCTATCTTAAGGCGCGCTGTGCAGTGGGTGAAGGAGGCGTTGATGAAGCTTTTCTTTTCAACTTTGGTGAATACTGCACACATGCTGAGCAATGCAAGTCTATCTATCAAAGTTATGTTTGTGGTGCAAAAATGTGCAATGCGTCACTTCACGTATGCTTTTGCAGGCATTCATTTGCTGAGGAAAATTAGGAAAATTAGCTGAATGTCAAGTGTGAGAAATATGTTCAGCATTATTGATTGAAATATCTCGAGTTGAGTTCCAGAAGAGTTCCAACAGTTAATTTTTGTAATGATACGTGTTCGTTCCATTTCATTAATTTTACAAAGCAAAAATAATGTAATTATAATAATAATAAATAATCATCGTTTTTTGACGTCTATTCTAAAGCGATACAGGCAAGCCTGTAACGCCGTGTCCATGTTTACACAGGTTAAACGTATATATTGGCGTTGGTTTTTTGGGGCCTAATTCCCTTCCTGTCGCCAACCAGAATTATAAATGACCCTGGATGATAATTATCAGCTAGCGACGCTTGTGTGGTTGGTTGGCTGGAACAGCCTTGCTGAAGGGCCTGTAGCGCCATGGTTTGATGGTTGCGCTGTCAGACACCGGCGCCGGGACGGCAACTATGAAACCATGGATGCGTTACAGGCACTTCAGGTCTTTAACAAAAACTAAATAAACAACTAAATACGTTGTGATTGAAAATAAGTTATCGAAGCATTGTTGCCATGTTAGTTACATATTTGCACTAGGAGCATATATTGATTCGATTCATTTATTTAGCATCAAAATTAAACAGCTCAATAAATGCCCAGCGCACGTGATACACCAAAGAAGGCTAAAACCAAAGGACACTATTATATGGCAGCCGTCATAGAAATTAATTCAAATTAGATTAGTCTAGATTGACTTAATTTGCAACTGCATAGTCTAATTTAGTCATTCATCTGAATTATAGTCCTTTTGTAGCTTGCAAAGTTAGGTTAATGTGATAGCTGTAGAGTTACGTAAATGTGCTGCTTAACAATTTGGCATCATTGTTATCGGGCTGCATGGTAGGCTACATGAATCAGGATAAATATTGACAGAGAATAAAGAAGTACTGGACAAGTGGAAAGAATTTGGAATGAAACTGTTCGCTAAACATACTGGGGAGAATACAATGGCAGGAATACCGTACGCAGAACAACTTTGTTGCGCTGTGAAATTGAACATGCCATAACAAGCCTTAAGGATGGAAAGGCCGCGGGATCAGACGAAATACCTGCAAAACTGCAACGTAATACGCCACAGCAGCTACTTGTGCCCTTCACAATTTATGCAATGCAGTATCGAATACACGTAGGTGGCCTGAAGAATGGAAAGAGCAAGATGGTGATGCTTCACAAAGCTGGCAACTTATATTGGTATTCACCATTGCGAGTTAATTCACGTAGTTCAAGTTGGCTCAATCGGCGGATTGAGTGACGTCACGCTAGGCATAGGAGATTGATCAACTCAAGGCTAACTCTCAATGGTGGGTACGGATATAATATCCGTACCCACGGTTGCGAGTTAACCTCGAGTTGGTTCAATCAGCGAGTTGAAAGTGACCGTTGTCTATCTCTCACGCCTCGCGTGACGTCACTCAATCCGCCGATTGAGTCAACTCGAGGTTAACTCGCAATGGTGGATACGGATATAAGGATTGTTCTAACTATCGCACCATAGCTTTGATCAGTCATGCGAGCAAAGTACTGCTAACAATAATAGACTTCTCTCAATCGACGCAAAAAGACAAAACTGTTGCAGATTGAAAAAAATGTCACAAATGACACTTTTAAAGTAGATGGTCAAGATATAGAGAGTGTTAATAATTTCAAGTGCTTGGGCTCAATCAAAACAGCAGATGGGAATTGCTCGAAAGACGTCAGGGCTCGTATAGTGATGGCCAAAAGAAGAATGATGGAACTGGGCCATGCGCACACCATGGAATAAGAAAAAGCTTAAGATAAAACTGATGAAAGCATTAGTATGGTCAGTTATGACGTATGGAGCGGAGGGCTGGACATTGAAAATAGCAGATGAGCAGAGAATTGAAGCGGCAGAAATGTGGTTCTATCGAAGAATGTTGAAGGTTAGTTGGACTGAGAAGCGGACCAACAAAAGCATTCTAGAAGACATGGGGCACGCAAAGAATTGCTGGATTTCATTGTAAAAAGGAAAACGGTTTCTTCGGGCACGCGCTAAGGGCTAGTGACGGAGACAACCAGGTGAAGGCGGTACTCCAGGGAAGAATTGAAGGGAAGCGTGGACATGGAAGACCAAGAATGCAGAGGGCTACGAATCTGAAGATAAGATTACAAAGTGGACGAGTCAGCCGATGGAGGTTATTGTGAGAGAGGTAGAAGACCGGAAGGGGTGGAGAAAGATTGCGGAAGGTGCTGCAAGGGCGTTACAACGTTATTAATGACGGCCGGCAAAAAAGAAGAAGAATATGGTAGGCTACATATGGGCGCATACCACGAGAAGGGCGAGGAGGGAATGAGCTATCCCCCCAATCATTGGGAGGGGAGACTAGTACATGATCTCTCCCCTCAACATCTGCGATAACGACAGGCATAAAACGAAGCAAGCAACTAACCTATAGCATATAGACAATCATAGCCTGGAATCAGAGATCGGTCCCCTCGCAGTGGGGGGACCAATGGATTGGTGCCCCAGTGGTGAGTGAACAACATTTATGTTTTATTAATTATTTTATTGTCTGCTATGTTCGGGAATATGATATTCAGAGGCAGTAGGGTCATTTACAGAGCTCGAGCATGGGGCAATGCCCCCTTGTGGCCTGGCCACATTAAATTTGACTTTAAAAACAACAATAAAAAATCCAGCTAAGACCCTCTCATCGAGACCATTTCCCGATGGTTTTAATGCTCTTCTTAAATCCAGCTGAGCATCAACAGCACTTTGTTTCTTATTAAACCAGGTTTTGTATTGTCCCGGATATGACGTTAAATTATGCCCGGCAGCCCTCCTGTCATCATCGGGCAAGTTGGGCGTCAGGAAGGGCATCCGGCCTATAAAAATACTTGCACCAAAGAGCCAGCTATGCACACACAATTTTACAGTTTTTATCTGCATATTCAACACTGGTGTAAGTACGGCTGCTGTTGTTGTGCATAGAATTTCAGACCAATCTAATAATTTTTGATCGAGTTATGGCAACACAGAGCTTTTGTCAAAAAGATAAAGAATGGAAACTATAAGATTAAGTACATGTAGTGAAAGAACAATACCAAAGAGATCTCAATACTGAGAGTACGGAAGTAGGCAGGAGCGCAGATGACGTTTGGGTGAAGGCACGGGATACGATGCTGAGAGCGGCCGAAAAGATATGTGGAAAAACAAAGGGGCACCAAGGCACTCAGAGACCTGGTGGTGGAATAGTGAGGTACAGAAAATGATGGACAAGAAGAAGGCATGCTACGAGGCTTGGAGCATTGCAAGAAAGATGGTTAAACGGATGTAGAAGTAGAGAAAAAGAGTACAGTGCTGCTAAGAGGGAAGCAAAAGGAGCCGCAGCCATAGAGACAGATACAGAAAGAAAGGAATTTGCAAGTAAGCTTGATACGGAAGAAGGCCACCAAAGTAAAGGAGAGAAGGAAGGAATATATGGGAAAGCTTTTGAACGTGAAGAATGAGTGTGAAGGAAATGTCTTGGCGGACATTGTTGAGGGGCCGCCGAAAAGAATTAAAGGAAGTGAGGTTGCGGAAGCAATTAAAGCATGTAAATCACGAAGTGCAGGTGGACAATCGGAGGTTGTGACAGAAACGATTAAGGCAGCGGGAGACCAGGGTGTTTAGTGGATGACACAAATATGTAATGAAGTCGTGCAAAGTGGTGGGATCTCAGAAGATTGGAAGCTCGGTTCTCTTGTTCCAGCTAATAAAGGAAAAGGAGATACAATGAGTGTGGTAGCTATAGGCCTACTAAACTGCTGGAACACGGGATGAAGATACTGGAGCGAGTCCTAGAGAAAATATTACGTAGACAGATAACTATTGATAATATGCAGTTTAGATTTATGCCTGGAAAGGGAACAGTTGATGGGATTAACGTAGGGAGATGGAAGAAAATATAAAACTAAATCAATAAAGTTATATTACGCCTTTGTAGATCTGGAGAAGGCTTTTGATTGAGTGCCAAGAGAGGTTGGAAGGTGGGCTTTGAGAAAGCTGGGGGTGGATGAGTGGCTAGTTGGGCAGTCATGTCAATGTATGTCGATGCAAAACATCTGTGAAGACACAAGATGGATTAAGTGATCGGTTTGAGGTGAAAGTTGCACTGCATTAGGACTCGGTGTTGAACCAGCTGTTGCCCGTGGTTGTGATGAAAGTGATTGCCCGTGAGACAAGATCAGAGATATCATGGAAGCTGCTGTACGCAGACGACTTAGTGTTAATTGCAAAGAGTGAAGAAGAATTAAAGGATAAGACTCGTAGGTAGAAAGAGTGTATGGAAGCAAAGGGTATGAGAGTGAATGTGGAAAAGGCGAACATTATGATAAGTGGATGCATGGAGAGAACAGTGGAGATATATGGAAAGTATCCGTGTTTAGTTTGTGGAAAAGATGTTCGTGAAAATTCAATTAAATGCACAAAATATCGTTTGTGAACGCATAAGAGATGCAATGGAGTAAAAGGCAGTTTGATCAGTTTTAAGAAGGCGTTTGTGTGCAAACATGCTTATTAGTCATGTGACTCAGATTTTTCACATTTATCGCTTCAGACACAGCATAGCACGTCAAAAAAACAAAGTTCACATACGAAGCAACAAGGTTACGCAAAATGCGACTGATCCCCGAAAAGGCAACACCTATGCTTAACCCTAAATTGGACATGCATATTTTTCAAAACTAATGTCTGAGCCATAGCTACGCGTCCTTATAAACAATTTAATGAACAACATATGACAGTGCTTACAAGGGCAACTGTAGCCATTACCAGTAACTACCGATGTGTTTTAAATCATGAATGCAGAAAGAGCAACTTAAATAAACGGGTATGCTTTACTAGATGAGTGACCTTGCCAACAGAAATGCAAATAGACTTTCACACTTACTTTATTTGGTGGTAGGAGGTGGTAAGAGGTGGCCAAGGAAATGAAAGTAGGGGAGAACACATTTGAGAGAGTATGAAAGTTTTGTTACCTTAGAGACATGATTAATGCCAATGGGGGTATAGAATCTGCATCGGTGATGAGCACAAGAAGCGAATGGGGGAAGTTTCGAGAACGATCACCAATTCAAACTTGAAAGTATATATTGTTGAAAGTGAAAGGGAGAGTATACGAGCGTGTGTAAGAAGCGCTATGATATATGGTAATAAAATATAAGTAATGAAGGCTGAGCAGGAGGCTAGATTTGAGCGAACAGAGATGAGAATGGTGAAATGTATGAGTGGTATGTCACTAAAAGTGAGGAGGCATAGTGCGTACCTGAGAGCTACAATGGAATTGAAGGCCTTGGGAGAGATGATAAGAAGAAACAGACTAAGATGGCTGGGGCATGTTTTGAGAAAGAGGAGGATGATTTGGTGCGGAAATGTATGGATTATGAGGTAGACGGAAATAGAGGTGTGGAGAGACCGGAATCGACGTGGAAAAGCTTGACAGAAGGATATGAAGGGTATGAATAAGGAAAGTGAAATGATTACGACGTGTAGATGCGACGGATAAGATAAGTTGGAGGGCGGGTGTGCATGACTGCAAATGGCCTATCCCTGCGTAAGCGGGGAATGCAGCCACAAAACGCTCGTGTGTGTATGTGTGTTTGTGCGTGCGTGTGTATTAAAAAAGAAAGGCCTTTACTTTACAATGGACCAGCTGTTTGTGTGCAAATGAAAGGCACACCATTGAACATCTGACGTGACATTCCTCTTTTAAATTATTCTTCTGAAATTGTGTCTGTTAAATTTACCACCGCACGCTCTGCAGCAGCCACTTAGCTTATCACCGAGCGCAACGCTTTCTCACGGACACATCTTTTACTCGGTCCTCCACACCGCGGCATCGCAGGCCTGATAATCACTGAGCATTGAGCAGCTTAGCAATTACTAATCACACGTCACGTGACACTACAGATATAACAGAAAGGTCTTGTCAAATTTAAACTAGAAGCGTATGATCATAGACGACGGTAGGCCCTGCATAACACGTGACATGAGAATTTCAACGAGAAAAGTCTAAAACAATCATAATTACACAGTGATTGAGCTATCATTCTCAGCGGATCATTATGTTAACTCTGCCAGTCAGTGTCGTCTAGCGCAGTGCTTCTCAAACTTTTTGGTTTCGCGGACCGACTATTTTTTCTCGACCTGCCGGGGACCGGCAACCTTTTATCGCCAA
Organism: Chamaedrilus cognettii; assembly: GCA_034695025.1. Classification (NCBI taxonomy): domain Eukaryota; kingdom Metazoa; phylum Annelida; class Clitellata; order Enchytraeida; family Enchytraeidae; genus Chamaedrilus; species Chamaedrilus cognettii. The sequence continues at coordinate 8,831 of JAQIWG010002850.1, read as the reverse complement.
AAATGTATACTGTCAAACCGATATGAATCATATGATTCAAGCACCAATGACATGGCATCCTACATTGTATGTCGTGTGCCAAAAAAGTAGACAAAAAACATATGACTATTGTCTATTACATGTACTTTCTCAAATGTTAAAGATGCGATGTTTCTACGAAAAAAAATCTTTAAGCGCAGGAAAGACTATTTATATACATCCAGGTTTGTCTTTAACGCACTATGATCATGTGGCCGCAAAAATGTTTACAAGATTGAATCTTCAAATCTGCTACGATCGAATTGTGAGGAAAATAGGCTACACTCATAAACTGCATGGACAGCAGAGTGTAACGCTTCAGACAGGAGCTGGCTGTATTAATCATGGTACACTTCGACCTCTTGATTAAAAGAACGAGGTCTCAGTAATGAATTCCAGTTTGACACACTCATCGAAATCATTACCCACTAGAATGACTAAGCTAATAGGGCGCTGATCGCTTATTCTCTTTACGCAGGAAACTTTTAGTTACCTTCTTCTTATTGATTCTCACTGCGGCTTAGCTTCAAATCGGTCATACAGTTAGCTCTTTAGCCTGGCAACTGTCAATATTTTGAAGTTTATGTCATCCTTGCTCTTAATTCGCTTTTATCATTTTGTGGCATGCTTAAGTCCAGCAGTTACGTTATCCATCATATTTTATTTAGGATTTGTATCAGTTGCAAGTTTGTATGTTCTACGTTTTGCAACAACCTGAATATACAGTATATAGACATGAATAACACATGGTAGCTTGTTGAAGCAAAAATAATTGCCATTTTAGTAAAAACATAGGCCAAGTTATATTAGTTAACTTTCAGCAGTGAATGCTTTAAAACTCAGTTAACATTTGACAATGTTAGAGACACATAGTTGCTGTCTCCTTTCTTGAATCACGCAGTAGGCCTATGTGGAGTTCAATGTTCAGCCTACACAGCCTGATTACACTTCACTGATGGACGGGATGGGATGTTTTAAATGTTTAACCAACATCAAAGGAAAAAATTTGACCAATTTTATTGCTAGCTCTCAGCGGACCCTCATCAGGTGATCCGTGGAACGGCGCCGGTCCGCGGACCACCACTTTGAGTAGCACGTGTACGTGACGCACTTCGTTTACAATAGCGGCCATGAACATGTGATTACTGTAGGCTAAGATGTTTTAGGCTGAAAACAATTCGAATACGGCAGTGAAATCGAGTGGAATAATCGATTAATTTATTCAACGTTCTTATAGTATTTCAAACGTCATCTCTCGAGGCGTCTGCGTGCGCAGTATGTTCGCCCCTCGCCTTGCCGTCCAGGCGTGCATCGCGCTCGTTGTCATGGTTACCAGCGGTCTGGGGTCAGTGAATGCAAGTCCGCTAGACAACTCGACGACGCGCCTTAGCGCGAGTGCTGTGAACACGAGACTCGAACCAGAACCGAGACCGAGCCACGACGGAGAGAGCATCAGGCTGAGAGAAGGACGTGACGTCAGTGACCGGGAAGACATGAATGATGAATCAGCGGAGGTATCAAGAAGCGTCACTGTTTTGAGCACTGAGCAATACCAATTCGATGATACGACGAACCCGGAAATTGATTTTTTCATTGCATGCTTTTCCCGATATGGATTTAGTCTCTCAATAATAGCCCCGAGTCTGCTCGCAGTGGGAACGCTCGGCAACGTCCTTTGCTTCATCACTCTGCGCAGCAAGAGTTTCGGCTCGTCTCCTACCAACTTCATCCTCTCCACCATGCTCCTCATCGACCAGGCCGTGCTCAGCATCAACTTGGTTGATTTCTGGCTGGATGAGGTGTATGCTATTCGTTTAACTAAATTTATCCCCGCTGGCTGTTCAATCTTCGGGTTTTTCTCTTTCTACCTTCGTCAACTGTCGGCGTTCATGATTTGTCTGCTGACTGTTGAGCGTGTAATCGCTGTGTACGTCCCGCTCCGCTGCAAACAGCTCTGCAGCGCGCGCAGAGTCAAGAGCGTCTGCTTCTCCGCATTCGTCGTCTATGCACTCATCGACGGAAATACAATACAAATTCGTGCGCGTGGTTATTTTTGCATGCTACAATCGTACGAAAGGTATTACAAATCCACTATGGGAATATTCCACCGTGACGTCTGGCCTTGGATCGACGCCAGTCTCGCGACGTTCCTTCCCGCCACGCTGCTGTTCGTGCTCAACGCGCTGATAGTCCACAAGATAGTCGCGTCACGCCGCACCATGCAGACAAGTGGCGCGCTGCACACCGCTAGCTCGTCGGCTGGCGCAGGTAGCAGCAAGGTTGCCTCCACTACCGTCATGCTGTTCGTGGAGAGCGCCATCTTTTTGCTACTCAACGTTCCGTGTGAGCTGTTTGACAACCTTTGGACCGATTATGAAGTCGATATGTTTCTTGTAGAAACGCTGGGACTGTCGGGGTGCACGAGCAGAGCGATGGACATCATAGCGAGACTGTGCGCTTACTCAAGCAGCGCTCTAAACTTCATCCTCTACATGCTGACTGGGAGCAAATTCCGAAAGGCGTTCCTCTGCACATTCTGCCGGCGTTCAGCGCTGCAGCCAGGACAGCATAGTTCTGCGCGCACTGAACGCACTCAAATGCAATCTAGTGTATAAAGTTTTTTTTAGCTCTCAGCACTCAGCACGCGTTCATTCATCCTACTACCAGCCCAGCCTCTGCGTGCGCGCAACATATAAAGCTTGCCTCATTCTGCAAGCGTATTGCTCAGTGCCATTATAATCACGCTCTGCAGGCGTACTGCTAGTTCTACACAGAGCTGCGGGCGTACAACCTGCTAGACATATGCGTGAGACGTGCAGTTACATGTCGAACGTCAGTGGAAGTGCTTCACGTCAATATTAAACGTTCGAAAAAATTCGGGGAACCTCAATGGCCAATTTGAGCACTTTTCCAGGAATAGTTTAAGCTGGGACTTCGCCTCAGAAATGACTTCGGTTATCACATGGCGCTATGAACTATTCCAATAAAAATGTTAGTGTGGATTTGTATCTACGCTTGCTTTATTATATTTTGCGGAAATATTGTTAGCTTTCATGAACATCTTATCTGATTTGCGGACCGACAATAGACATGTTAACACGGCCGGTGACGTGCGCCACTCACGTCACAATCCAGACGGTCTTGACTTTGAATAATTATGTTGCGCATTCAAAGTCAAGACCGTCTGGATTGAAAATCAAATAAAAAATGGCTTCAGGCTCATAACACTGTGTTTTTTTCACAAAATATTTGTACCACTGTGAACTTTTTGAAGGAATTATGGACATAGAATATGTATGTAAGATGCAAGGTATGTAATAGTTTTCCACGCCATATCCCTTTTATACTCTGCATACTAGGCACTACCTCTATATCCTTGGATGTAAAAGGGATTGGCCGTGAAAAACTATTACATACCTGAGCAACCTATTTTCTACATACATGTAGACATATTTTAAACTCCGTGTTGGAGAGGATGCTCAGGTATGTAATAGTTTTCGACTCTATATCCCTTTATGTCAAAGTATCAAAGAGTTTTTTTGATGACTTCAAACTGGGAAACTGCTTAATGGCCGTTTGCACGTCTTGTGCAAACCAGTTCAAGCCAGTTCACGCTGCTGCTTATCTTTGTGATAAGTACAGGATGCTCAAATTTGTTCAACTTTTGGGTTATTCCAGGCTTCAGGCGTTCGATGTTGATTTTTTTCTGACGCACTTTCGTAACAAGCGCCACGCTGCAAAATTGTGATAATTGTCAGTGATATACTTTGACGCCCAGCGCTTTGTGTCATTCTTCGTTTATACTGTGCGCCAGGGATTCTGCTCTTCCTGGCATTCCTCGTTCGATCTGGGCACCGGCTCACTTTCTTGGCCTGCCGGTAAAATTGCGGTAGGCCTATGAAATAGTTTCCGGACACATATCCAGCGGCTGAGTGCCAACTGCGGAGGGAGAGGGAGACAAATGACGTACGCTAGGCCACGCGGTGGTCTAACGGAAGTGGGAAGAGATCTGTTTGGTTGGAAGGCTGCTAAGAAGGGGGGGTGGTAGCCTGTGTAGCGTGCAGCACGCTTCTCTAACACTTGGATGCCGGTGGAGTCGAGAGCGATCGGGTCGCGACGGGCCTCCTGCTGGCGGCGTGCTGCAGCACGCGGTTCGTTCCCTTGGCTCCGACCGACGGGAGGGGTGGGTAAGCGGGCGCGTGTCCTGGACGCTTGCGAGGTAGCGTCGAACGCGTGACGGGCCGTAACACGGTGTCATCAGCATTCTGCGAGCTGTGAGAGGATTATTCTAGGATTATTGTCAGGGAAGGCGCGTGCATTGGATTATTTTGATTCGGCGACTGTGCGATGGATTATAGGTACGGTTGGTGCGTTCAACGCTTTGGTGTAGCGTTGCGCACGCTCGACTGATTGCTGCTAATGTTTTAGTTGCCCTCTATTGCTGCACTGAAAATTTTACATGCCGCGCTCTGATTTTTTTGCCCGATGCATTGCATGTTAAATAAATCTAATCAGCGCTATGCAGTTCTGTTTTAGTCTGAGTTGAATTAAGATGCGAATCGGTAAACCTTAAGCGCTCCTAGCATAGCTTGACCCGTTTTCACCGGATAGTTTTGAAGCGTTCCGCGAGCGGGGGGTACCTTCTCGCCCGGACTCCTCAGCTTTTCCTCGCCTTCTTTTTTGTCCGTCCTGCAGTCGCTCACCGGGGTGCTCCACCGGGGTGTTTTACCGGGGTAGTTCACTCGCGAGCTCGCGAGTTAAGCATGGAAAGAATCATGGTCTTTGGCCGAAGAATCCGAATCATCATGGTTTTGGGTCAAAATTGCCCCCCGGATGACGGACTAGATCAACCCCTGGCCCCGCTCCCGAGAACAGCTACCAAAGAGGGGGGAGGCAGTTAGAGCTGTCGGGGACCCATGGAGGGCCCCATATGGCGGGAGATCAAACACCACGTTTAGTAAGAACACTTATAGGCGTTGTTAAAAAATACTTTAGATTAAAACAAACAAGCAATATACCTTGGTTAGAAAACGAAACTTATATAGGTCTGACAGTATTAGACTAAATCTAAAAAACAATGGAGCTTAAATAATTTATTGCAATTAAGGTCGAATATTTCATTATTTACTCATTTCTTACTGCATTAGGAATATTTTGCAATGTGGGGTTCAATGTACCCACTTGGCAAAATAATCACAGTGCAGTAATGGTATCAGTAAATAGTGAAATATTTGACCTTAATTGCAATAAATAATTTAATCTCCATTGTTTTTAGGTTTAGTCTAATACTGTCGCACCTATCTAAGTTTCGTTTTTTAACCAAGGTATATTGGTTTTTTGTTTAAATAAATAATAGAATCACACGTATGCTGTAGTCACGGTGATTGATTGTGACGAAGTAGCGTTATCGGTAGCCTACGGCTGTGAGACTTCGGAGCATCCGTCCACTCCTTTACGGAAAAACCATATGATTTCCACATGTGATCCACATGTGAGTCACATGTGAAAATTATGGGATTCATACGTCGATTTGGAACAACCACATGATTTCTACATGTGACTCACATGTGATCCCCATGTGAGTCACATATGGGTCACATAAGGTCACACTTAAAAAAATGTGTTCACATGTGATCCACATGTGGATTTATGTGGTCCCACATGTGACTAAATGTGATTCCACATGTGACCATACATGGATTTGGAACGTCTACATGAAACCACATGTGAATCACATGTGAATCACATGCGGGTCACATGCGGGTGTTCCGTAAGAGCTGTGATCCGTCTACGCACTTGTATCAAAGCTAGACGCTTGAATTACAATTTTGACCACGTAAGTTGTGTTCACATTCTTCAGGCAAAACTTGTCAAAATTTGATACAACCCCGTCAATTACAGCGTTGAACAATAACGTGGGGGGTATGTGGCAGATTGCTATGTAAGCCAAATTAAATAAACAGTGCAACCTTAGTACACCTTACAGTGTAAGGTGTACTGTGTATCTAATTTAGCTTACATAGTGAGAAAAAATCAGATCCCTGTTTCACTGAAATATCCCTAAATCTAGTGATATATCTCCAGCAATGGCATCATTGACAGTAATAGTTCCGACTTCCGATACTATACAGTGTTGCCCACTTGCAATTTGAAAAATTGCAGAAAAGCAGCTTTTAAAAAATTTCTTTAAGAGGACCAGTAAAGTACCAATCTCAAAAAACTGTGAGGCCTATAGGCTATAGGTTAATATTATTATATACACGTACTAATTATATTATAATATTATAGTAATATTTGTTTTGGGAGGTGAGACCTTGTAGTGGGGAGTTACAAGAAAAATAAATGAAGTAGGAGAGTTATCATCAAAGCCCCCCCCCCCCCCCCGATCAAAATCGTCCGGTCGGTAGTAGGGGGGCTGACAATTGTGGTGGGGGGTTCAACTCCCTCAACCTCCCGGCAATTCCCACTCTGCCACGCTGCCTTACACATAAACCTTGTCTCAAAATTAAAGGACCCAATGAATAATCCAATAGCTACGGAAAGCAATAAGCGTTGTCAATGCCATTTTTTTCCCACTAATTAGGATCATTACTTCATATTTCTGTCAATTTTCCTTGAATTCTATTGAGCGATTCAAAAGATACGATTAATCAAAGTTGACTTACAAAAAGGCGTCAACTAAGCTAGGGAACTGCTTAATTGCTATTTTCATCAACAATTTTGTGTGGTTATGATCTCTTTTATAATCTAAATCAGTAATTGTTAACAATGCATGAATGTACATGTACCCTTGATGTTTCGACATGATTTGGTGCCAAATCGCACGACAAACGGTAGAAGAGCGTGTAGGCCTTATAGAAGAACGATTCAAGGCGCTGGGCGTCCAAGTGGCGCCCTGTCACAATTTAGCAGCACGGTGTTGTTACGAAAAGGCGTCAGAAAAAAATCGACGTCGAACACCTGAAGCATGAAATAACCACAAGTGAGACAAATGTGAACAGTCTGTGTGTCATAAAGGTCTGCTACCATAAAGATAAACAGCAGAGTGAACAATTATGGCTTGCACAAGAGGTACCAACGGCAATTAAGCAGTTTCCCAGCTTGGTTAAAACGTTTACTTTTTAGGTCAACTTTGACTACTCGACCCTTTTTAACCGTAGGATGAAATTCAACTAACATTGGCCGAAATATGCAGTAATGATAAAATGACGAAAATTTCATCTAGTTTTCGTAGTTATTGAAGATATTCATGGGTCCTTTAATTGTGAGCCACGACAGAAACCAGATATGGCAGAAACCAGGGCATGTAAGATCTGCATTCGGACAAAAGCGTCCCACCAAGATTTAGCCCTGGTCTCACATTGTCTCCCATCTGGATAAGGATAAGCACTGTTAACGAAATTCCGTCCCTACCCCGCACCCATTCGCTCACCCTCCCCCTCCTCATTTTTTCGTGAGTTCTGCTCGGAACGAAAAAGTCTGTGCAGGGGACGGTCCCCACCGGGACGAAATACCCGCCAATGCGCCTGGCGGTATGCTGCAGTGTTAGGACTTATTGGGCGCCTTAACGCATAGCATACAATGTACTCATGGGCGCAACCAGGGGGGGGGGCTGGGGGGGCTCAAGCCCTCCCACTCCAAATTTGATGAGTCATGCATTTCGTCCAGATCCGATGAATTCTTTTTTTGGGGGGAGCATGGCGGTCCAGCTAGATTGTTAGAGTGATAATAATAATAGATTAGCATAGCAAATCAATCCAGGGGCGCCGATAAGATTTAGCCCTTGAGGGTGAAAATCTTACTTTTTTATTTGATATTTCTGCCTTCACTTCCTTGCAGGGAGGGGCCAAAAAAATGGCCATAAATTTTTTTCACTTGCTTCGCTCGCGAGACTATTTATCCGCTCCCATTCAGGGGTATATTATCCAATAACTAATTACTCCAACTAATGGGGTAGGGCAAATAGTTGAGCCTCCCAGCATTTTGTTCTGCTTGCACCCCTGAATGTACCGTATCAGATCTTCATACGCTTCATTCATAGACTCAAGCATGCTCATCACACCTATCCAGGGCTCGCACCGACGGGGGTTTGCGGGTTCAACCTCCCACCTCAACTTTCAATTCCCCCGCCTCGACAAAATAATCACACTCATGGCGTCCAGTTATGACCGTTATCAACGCCTCAAGGCTTTTTTGACTTTTTCATCCCACGAACTCAGTATCTCAACCGTCCATCTTTTCATATTTTGGACAAGGTAAGTTTGAGGGGAGTGAAAAGCATTTATTTTTTATATAGTGTGTCGTAGAAGCTCCGTTAAGCCCTCGGTCGCAATTTTTAAAAAGTTGGCCCCACCTACCTCAAGTTCCCCGACGCGAGCCCTGAGCTCATCTGAAATTTATCGCCTGTATTTCGTCCGCAGTCAAACTAATGCAAGCTATGGATAAATAGGCTGTCTGCAAAGCCAATACATGTACATGTACGCAGGTTTAAGTTTAGGAGGCGTAGTACGCCTAAAACAGATTTTTTTATCGTACGCCAAATTAGACAGGGGTAGGCGTAAAGTTACGCCTAAAAATGGACGAGCGAGGCGTAGGGCTGCGCGTTTTTGAGATGCGGTGGCGTAGCCGTTTGCTGTATAAGACAGCTAAGGGTTGTAATTTTTTGGTGAATTTCCCGGTCAAGTTAGGTTACAGATTGACAGAAAGACTACACTGTGACAATAGGCCATAGCTGTAGATTGTAAAATAGAAGACAATAACTAATGACTGGTAAGAATGAACGGGACAGAAACAAAATATTCTGTTAGCACCCC
>JAQIWG010002849.1:0-19321 GCA_034695025.1 Chamaedrilus cognettii | reverse complement strand
CAATTTAAATGGAAGAGAAAAGGAGGGGGGGGGGGAAGGAGAGAAACGTGCAGAAGGGGTGCCAGGCGGGGGAAGCGAGGTACCCGATGACATTGTTCCTAAAGAGGGCACTAAAGTTGGAGCCTGGGTGATGGTGATGACGGTCACAAAAGGTCCTCCCCCACAGCCCCTCAGAATTCCCGGCCAGCCCTGTCCCCCAACACCCCCTTCGCCCCGACATCTCTCCACCCACATAGAGGGCGCGCGGGTAGGCGCGCACAGGTACCCGCGCAGGCGACGCAAGGGTACGCGCGTTCAGATACTCGTGCGAGTGACGCACGGGTAAGCGCGCACAGGCACCCGCGCAAGTGGCGAGCAGGTAGCATGCGCCGCTGAACAACAAAGTCCAGCGCGCGGGTTGGCCGTACGGGCTGAGAGAAAGGCGACCCTGGGGAGCAGAAGGGGGGGAACAGACAGGGGGGGGGCTCTCCCCAGACCACCCAGGACCCCTGGCGCTACAGACCTATGCAACCAAATTGGAAATTGGAAATCATCATCAAAAGCGAATTGAGTACAAGGTCGAGCACAAGGTTGTGGTGACGAGCCAACCATGCTACCTTGACGACCTCATGTGCAAGCTATACCAAGCCAAGACTCCGGTCCGGCGACGAGAAGCAGATTTACCATCTCGATTGGACTCAATTTGTCTACCGCCGGACAATCGGTGGCTAAGGTGGGCCGCATCGGCCCGGATCTTAGATCCGGGACCCCAGTGAATTTTCATACAGAGATTCAGGGCCCGAAAGACTCATCCGTATCGCACCGGATCGCGCCGGGCAGCCCTGTTCCTGAAAGAGGGAGCTTGAAAAAATCTCAGTCATAGCATAGCACCCCCCCCTCACCCCGCTCCTGAGTTCGGCACGGGATGGAAGCACATCCATCATCTACTTAACTAGGGAGACCGCAAACAATTTCAGGGGCTTTACAAGCCAATTATGAGAGCAGGTATTTATCCAACATCCCCCCCCCACACCCCCCCTCCCAGTTTTTTAGTAACATCTTCTAAAAAACTGGTTTGGAAAACCCCCTCTATTAGGGAGTGCAGGGGGGGTGCAGGGGATATGAAACACCCTCTCCCCCTCTAAGGGGGTGTTGGGCGAGGAATGATGAATTATTTGGCATGGAAAATGTGAATAGCGAGTTCTGAAAAACAAATTTTGAGGGCATTTTTAGAAGGAAATGTAGTTGGAGAGCATTGATTTATTTATTTTTTAGCGAAAAATTCCAGTAAGCACCCACCGCTCCCCCCTCCTCCGCTCGTAGGTTCTGGACTGGAGGAAAATGATGACAATTTTTCCAGGATTGGATAAACTTTTGACAAAAGACAAAAGGGGTGGCCTGACTATATTCCTCCTGGAATTTCTATTACCCCCTATTTTCAAATCCTTGATAAATCACTATGTGAGAGATCCGGGATCCCGATTTTGCGATTTAACGACTGCGGACAATTGGACTTTGGCCAGCGCGTCCGAGGCCGTTTTAAATCAATTGGCACAAGGCCTTAGATAGGAAAACTCTTTACCGTGAAATTAGCTAAAACTCGTTTCTTTAAATCCGCTTTCTGTAGCCTACATGTACATGTATGTAGCCTGCTGCACAGCCTTCGCACTTACAGTTGAAGTAAGTGATGTTTTGTTTATCTCGGTTTGACGTATTTTTTTGGGATGCGGGAAAACTTAGCTATGGATTTTCGAACTTGCTTCCGACTTGCAAAGGCAATCAATACACCGTATTGAACGGATTCAAAAGTGACGCTTCATTTAACGATTCCCATTGCCTATTGTTTGTCGCCCGTCGCGTTCAAAGCAATGATATAGCGCTTGAGCGGCCGCTTGATCGATAAGGCAGACTGTTGACACTGAATCAGCGAACACAATCATACAATGACGCGACTGCTGCGACAGCGCGCAGCTACTCGACTTCAGGTGTCGGTGCCTGGCAGCGACACACCTGTCAATCAGCCGCATAGCGAGGGAAGGGCGTCCGTAGGGCAGCCGCTTCGAGCGCCAAGTGCCAGGAGGGCGTGAGGGAATGGCGAAGCCTAATTTTGTTGACGTAGTAATTTTATGGGGCTGTACTCGGGCCAACATGTACGGTGTTTATGGGACGCTAACGGGCGTAAAAATTTCATGGCCAAGACAGGCATATATTCTGACTTAGTATGGGTGCGATCAGTTAGCATTTGTTTCTGCATATTAGCTGCGATGAAAGACAAGTACATATATGTATGTACATTGTACATGTTTGGACGTAGTAGCGTTTCGGGAAAAGTTCCGTCAGGCCCTCCCCGAAGTCCCCCTCCTCTCATAAGTTTCAACAAGAAGGACTTCAAATTTCAACATGGGAGGGGGGGGGCATTTTTCAGATACCCTCGCTAAGCCATAGCTGTTAAACAAGATGGAGTAGCTGGTCACCCTCCCCAAAGGAGTGGTGATTGTTTCGGAAAGTTTAGGGATCGGTAGCAAAGTGTTGCTGTCCAAAGAGGTACGGGCGACCCTCCCCTCTTCTTAGGGCGCCTTTCACGACTCGCTTGGAAAACTCTGGGCTGTGGACCCATTTTCTTTTTACCATAGTCTACAGGGTTGTACCATGTTGTGTTGGGAGAAAGCCAGGTAAGGAAGATTCTCCTGCCTCGAGCATGGCCTCCATACAAGGCCAGGCGGGCGACCCTCCCTGTCTCACTCCCTCCGTACAAGGCCAGGCGGGCGACTCTCCCTGCCTCACTCCCTGCCTCACTCCCTAGGCACTCCTTATTCCTCCGGGCGGGATTGATCGATCGGTGCGAGCTGCTGGAACGTGCGCTCGCCCTGTGATGAATTCGCGCCAGCCACTTGAATCCATTTAATCAATTTAGATCCAATGGGAGTAGATTAAACAGAGAATTCGTTGATAAAAAAGTATCTTCCTATTCCGTTTGTCAATATTTGATATGAATGAATTCACATCTTTCTCCGCTATAGGAATGGCAATGATTTTTTTATGGCCTTTGCCACATTGACTGTGCCGTTCATTTGGAATGCTGCTTCGAAATAAATCTTATAATTTAGATCTTAGGCGCGTAGAATAGTACATGAGTCATATGACGATCTAAAAATAAGATTACCGGAGTTCAGCAGTCAAAATCTATTTGATGCTGATCAGAATCTTAGTCCGATTTGATACTGCTATACTCAGGGATAAGTTTAGTACGAGTTGTACTGCAAAAACGACGTTTTTTGAAACTCTACTCAGATTTAGAAATGGGTAGGAGTAGCATTACTCGTAAAATGGACGATGGTGGAGTAGGCTTACTTTAGGCCTACTCCATTTTTGAAAAGCATGGGAGTTCACTACTTCTGCTTTATAAGCATCAGGCGTAACGCTACTCGTAGTTGTATTTTGTAAGCGCTAAACTGAACTTTGACTATACTAAAATACTTTTGAAACACAAGTATAAAAGTGTATTTAGTTAATGTTAAGCTGACGAAGTACGCTGATATCGCACACGTTGTTCCGTTGCCCTTCGAGACACTCGGCACGTGGGGCAAGCAGGCGTTGGAGTTCATGTCCGCACTCGGCAGGCGCATCACGTCAGCGACAGAAGACAAATGCGAAACGTCGTTTCTTCGTCAGCCACTTTCAGTCGCCATTCAACAAGGGAACACTATCGCTTACTGCTTCACCTTCCCCGCTTCTGAACTGGATAATTGACCTCGTCTGTTTCATCAAATTATTACAAAGACTTTATTGTTGTAATGTTGCTTATCGAGTCACTAGAAAATTAGCAGCTTGCATATCAGGCGAGGCACACAAAATGAAATTTGAACCAAATGTTGGTAGATCTGTCTCTGATCAGAACAGCTTGCTCAATGCTACATGATTTTGATGATTAATTTTTCTTGTTAAACAAAAACATTGTTCTAGTGTAAAATACACTTCTGAAATACGCTTTTAGAATACAAGTTGAAATTTAATTGAAAATGATAAAACATAGTTTTTTGGTTTAAGTTGTTGAGGCCAATGTGGCTTTTAATATTGTTGCTGCTAAATAAATTAAGGGTCTAAATCTCAGCGCAACACTCACATAAGGTTAGTTTCGTGTATTTGAAAGCTGAAAGAGAATAAAACTGAACATTTATTGATCTTGTGCGACTTTATTCACATTTCTTTTTTTGCATTCGATATTCATGTGGTATTTATATGAAAAGCGTTTATTCTTCTTCCATATGAACCATAGCCTAAGTTTTATTATTATGTTTTATAATTATATATTATTATATCATAATATAATACATTATGAATGTATATAATATATTATTATAATATATTTATATAATATATTGAAATTATATGACGTTAATAAATGGGCATTAAACGTTAATAAATAGGCTGTTCAAGAAAGTCAAATTTCCAACATCACCGCTTGCTTTATCAGTTCTGTGCTTGGATGTATCAGTTAACGGCTCAAATTTTTGTGCGCGGCGTTCAATTTTGAGTGCGCAGCGTCTCTAGGATCTGTGCGCGGCCGCGCACGCGTGCAGCTTAGAGTGAGCGTTGCCAGTGTCACCGGTACTGAACAATTACCACGTCACGTCGTCCAATTGCAAAACACCAATAATTGGCAAAACACGTTTTGCTGCTTTGAAATATAACTATTCCCATCACTATAAATATTATGTTTCAAATGTGACACGACAAGAGTGTGTTTAGAGAATATAATGTAGGCTACATGCACTTTGTTTAGCTTTTTTTAATCTTCGCAATGCACATCGGAGTATTTTGTGGCTCACATACGTACTTCTAAGCATGTCACCAGATCTTTCTACAAGCCCCTTGCGGCAGGAGGTGATGTCCCATTGCACCAGCGGATGATCTATGGTGGTGGTTCCACCGTAGACTGGTAGCCATCCTAGGAGCAATGATAACAAGTAAATGTAAACCTATTTGCTAAAGGGTGCATGAAGTGACTCACGATCTTGCTGCGGTGTGGGTTTGAACCGGCGAACTGCCGCACTTGTAATCGAGGCTAGCGGTTTAGACCACTCAGTCACATCATTTAGTGCACAAGCATTTGCATGCACACGTATGCATAGAATCTGATGGTAGTCATTGAGGCTCACCAAAAGAATTTAGACTTACATCAACCTAGAAGGGCTACATCAGCAAAATGCTGTTGGCACACACGGCACCAAAAAAGAAGAATGTCTTCAGGCTGCAAAACGGTGGCAGAGACTATTCGCGAGGCCACCGGAGACTCATCGAAGCTGAACGGCATACAAAAGGGATTGTCAGAGATATTGCAATAGCGGAATTAGTTTTAAATTAATCTACTTGACTCTAGACAGTCAATAGAAATTAAACTACAGGTTTAAAAAATATTCATAGCGACACTGTACGCTGTACAGCGAACTGAGCTCTTCGCATCCTATATGTGAAGGGTTGACCATAGGATGACAAACGGTTTATCATGCTCAACCCTTTACATAGGTACCCTTCATAAACCTAAAGGGAAGGAGGAGGGGGGGGAGCGGATCAACCACAAATCACCATAAGAACGAAACGCCTTGAAATGTAGGCAGTGTTTAAAAGTAATTTTATCATACATGACTAAGATAAATTCTAAGCATGGAAAACATCTCGAATAAAGAACAATGCAATAAAATTGCATTTAAAAATAGTTGCTTCTGACCAGATTTCAATAAAAAATACATTTGATCAACTTGAGAAAAATCTTGGAAAGAGTCATAGAATAATTACGATTTATAATACAACTCTCGCAGTGTCCGAAAGTAATTAAATTTGAAAGATTTTAGCCTATTGGCGCCTATTCCTACAGCATACAACGTCGGTAGTTTAATTAAGGCATTTTTGACTTAAGAAGTCATTTTTACATAGAAATTCAAATTTCGAGCAGAACATATTTGTGGCCATAAAAACTTTTCGCAGCAGACTGGTTGTTTCTCACAGGCAATTAATATCCATCACAACTGCGCAATAATTTTAAGCAACCGTCGAAGTTTAGAAAATGGCCCTACATTACGAATGGGATAATTTGAAAAGGTATATATTCACGATTTAATTCCGATTAAAAAATTTCAAGAATTTATCATCTCATTCACATCGCAAACAAAGAATATTCCGAGTCACACTGAGAAATACTGACATTACGATATAAGCGCATGTAGTGAACTCAATTTTTAACGACCTTCCCTTTCTTGGCAAACATGTCGTGATTTCTCGGCGGACTGAGCCCCGTGTAGCGCACGACCCCCCGGTCGACCAGTGCCGGCAGACAGGCGGGGGTTGACAGCAGATCGAGACTGCCCCCCGTGCTGCTGTCCGCCCTCGAGGCCGCTACATCTCTCAGCGAGGCACGCGGCAGGGAGCGAGCGGCGCCACTGGTTCCTCCATCCTGCCCGGACGAGCTAGCTACCCGTCGAGCGGGACTCATCCCCGACCTTCCCGGGTCCTCGCACGCGTCGACCGTGATGATCGGGGTCGAGTCGTCGACGCAGCGGTCCTCCTCTTGCTTCTCGTTGGTCGGAGGGTCGGCTCGCTGGAGTGGGATGGGCGACCCGATGGACAGCGATCGAAGTTGCTCGAGCTCGCGCCGCTGGACGTCCCTCAGAGCCCTGCTCCTCGGTCCGCACCCCACTGCCCCCCCGGCCCCCCCACCCCCCGGCGGCGAAACCTCCGCAGCGGAGTTTAGGGACCTATGCGATAGAGTTTTGGGCGCTACTTGTTTCTTCATAGTTGAGTCCCTCTAATCCGCCGCAATGCTGATCACTCTAAGTTAATCCGATTTGATGGGAGTATGTCGTGCCTTAATAGCCACGTGCAGAGTTCTATGAGCAATACAGTTGCACCATATCTTTAAAATATCATGTATGTCTAATGCCGATTATCTCTCATGTCGATCATTTCATGTCGACTTTCTAATGTTGACTGGGAATCGATGCTTCCATGCTGTTCGACGGTATTGAAAGACCCTCAAGTTATTCATTTCTTCTTCGTGTTTCGCTTCTTTTGTTTCATCTGTCAACATGCACAACATACGTATAGCGTAGTACATGTATAAAGTTAATTGACACCTCAGCGTACATCGGCTCCACGGATTACAACACATAAATAGTCTATTCGGAGAACTAAGCCATGCGACTTTTATTAAGCAGTGACTCGTCGCAATGTCAGATACTTGAACGTGGCGCGCAATCATGCAGCATATACAGGAGACCCTGCTCCGCTCAACGAAGAATTTTCAGACTGCGTGGTGTCGCCAGTAGCGGTTTCAGCCTTCCACCACGGCTCAGGGGGGCTTGAAAATATTGGACAGTACAAGAACTTGAGCGCTCTGTAAGACATTCTTCCTTTCCGTGGACAAGTCTCGAGCGGGGGGGGGGGGGGGGGGTGTCGTGCTGACAGAAACTATTCGCCTCCCAAACGTGCCTCCCAAACGTTAAATACATGCACCGGTACAACACATTTTCGTCACCGATACACAGATTTCAGTTTAGCTCTTACAAAATAGGAGTAGCTCTATCTGGCAATTGCCTAGCTACTGCCTGTCTATTACTTGGCTCTATTATGCCATGCTAATTGCTTAGATTAGGCCTAGCAATTACCTGACTAGCGCCAGGCTTGCAGGCTATTTCTCGGCTATATGCCTCGCTACTGCTTGGCTTCTACTTTCCATCGCCTGACTCTGTGTCTCGTTATTGCATGGCTATAATATAACTATATGCCCTGCAATTAGGCAAGTAATAATATAAACAATAGCTGTGCATTGATGCGCGTAATATGCTATATTAGTATATCGGGTCCATACGGACCCGAACACCTCAGATATATATTTGCCAGATGGGGGGCGGGGGATACGGGTAGTTCGAAAAAACATTATACGCGTATTCATGTCATAGCCATTGAGGAACTGGAGAAATTTCAAGAAAATATGCTAAGTTAACTATGTGAAAACGCGATTCGAAAGAGTCGCTGGGGTCCGTATAGACCCCAACAGCCTAGCAGGGTTAACAAACGGCTATTCTATACATGGAAGCAAAATGATGCGATGCGTTTTTATTGCTGCATAGAGCTCTTTAACGATCTCGAGCAGCCCCCGAGTCGCTATACGCTCAAGCAGCATAACAGAGTAAGCCCGAAAACAGCGATGATGTAAAAGTAAACAGATGATATGGTACCCGTGCTCTCGGTTACGCAAAAAGGTAGAGCTGCATGCCATCCTTCGAGTATAATAGACCCGGCGCACATGGTTCTATGTCCATGTAGGCTGTAGCGGTGTTTGTCTTTTACGCTACAGACGAGCAGTGAAAGGCGGCGCAGCGCCGCTAAGTTCCTTATTAATAAGACAAATCAAAGCTGCACTTGGTGAAACGAGAGGTTGTGTGATCTGTTATAATGAGCACGACTCTGCATCGATTTTACCATCGAGACTGTCAGACTGATATCAGAATTTTGATGATATGATTCGTTTGGCTTATCGACCCCGCGTCAGATAATAATGCCATCCAAGCTTCACCGATAATAGATCTAATAATGGGCGTAGACATCATCACTAACCTTTTTGAACCGAATCACCAGTATTTTGTTCTGAACTACGTTTTATGGCAGTATTTTAATAGCAGGTTTCTTCATCGGAGGTTTCTTCAACGTTTCACTTATAAACAGCCTTGATTAGGCTAATGGCTGAGCTGAGCGAAGCAATAGATTGTCGTCTAGCACTCTAGCTAAAGTTCGCCTTGAAGTAGTCTGTACTATATAGACGAATACGCCTTGCAGAAATATGATAGCAGGTTTCTTTACGTTTCAGAGAATATTGGCGCCGCTGCGCCATTGTGACATCGTGTACATAGACTTATAGGCGGCCAGTGGATAGAGCTGCACTGTGGAAGTCGGAATCGGTACCCGGTAGCCGTGCTGGAACGGATCCAGGCCCTGCACAGTGCACACCCACGCCACAGCGCGTGTAAGAATCGGGGACGAGTTCTCTCCAAGCGTTGTAATTTCGTCTGGCATCCGACAGGGGTGTGTTCTTGCCCTTGATCCCTTCTGATGCGCCATTGACTGACTGATGTCGCGATTTACGGCCGGCCCCGGCATCGGCATCGATGTCGGGGGGAAGCACTTCGACGACCTCGACTACACGTGGACGACGGAGCGCTGCTACCCTGGGACCGGGCATCTACCCCCGCACTGCTGCAGTCATACGACAACAGTGCCTACCATCAGTAATATTCTATCTTTGATTTTGATTCTAATTTTGATTCTATTCCAGAGTTGTAATTTTTATTCCTATTCCAGTCTCAGTTCAAAAATAATTTGTATTCTTATTCCAGTTCCATTATCTTCATAACTTTTATTTCAATTCCACTTCCTAAATTTTGGTAATATCAGTTCCGTAAATGCGACACCGCAATATCCAAACGCCTCCTGATGAAGAGCCTGTATGCGTTTTCGTATACCTGTTGGACCCCCTGCAAGCGGGGGAACAAAGAGTTGACTTGCAGCCCAGAGCTCCCCGGGCGAATCGTAAGAGGCTACTGAAGAAGGGGGAGTGGTTCTGTGCGTGGTCCTCCTCACAGACTGGACTGTAATAGTCTTCGTTACTACACAGTACACACGGTCCTTAAACTTTCAAAACTTGTCTGTTTTCAGCAATGGCTTGTGGCCAGTCCTCGCCAACATTGCTGGTTATAGTAGATGTACTACTGTTCGTATTCGAAATATGCCCCATAGCCCTACATTGTACGTCGCTTTCTTTCCTATACGCTCTGTCAGACTTCTGGGCAACTCATCGCTGTGGGTGCTTCTATCGTTTCTTAATACGCCAGCATAGTGCACTGAGAATATTGATGATGAATAATTTTGGCTAGTTTTGTGCCACAGTAGAATTTAAAGAAATTTGTAAACAAAAACACAATGGCGACCGTAAGCTTCAGCCAGTTTTTTGACTCACTTTATTGCAAAACTAGACCATTTTTGTCAAAATTAACACAACTGTACAGTAATAACTTTTGTCACTATTTGTTCTCATTCCCTTATTTGTATTCCTATTCTTTTATCGTTCTCACAATTTTAAATATATTTTATTCTATTTCGTTTTCGTTCCTAGAATAATTTTTATTCCAGTTTCTATTCCAGTTATCTAATTCGTTTGAATTTCTATTCCTATTCCAGTTAATTGAGTATCACTGCCCACCACCTGGACATAAGAGTATCCTGGGCGAAGACTAAAGTGCAACATCTCGGCGCAGGAGGTTCACACCCAGCAATGCAGGTCGGTCCGAATATGGCCGAGTCGGTACAGAAGTTCGCGTACCTTGGCAGCAAGTTTAGTTTGGACAGATTCACACGAAGTAATGCGCCGGTGTCCCGAAATACAGTCTCCCCTCAAAAAGTCCCTGACAGCTTTTTTTCCATATTTCTCCTACACATTTTCATAAAATGCTCTGAAACTCTGAGGGTTAGTAGCTGGCATCTTCTTGAAAATGTACATACCATTTGTTCTGTAAGGCGGTTTTTTCTGTAAGGCTGTTCGATATTTTCTTATATTGAAACTTTTAAAGCCAAATTTTGCAACACTTTACAAATATGCCTCAATGCATGATACAAAATTGTGGCAGATGTCTGAAAATTGGCTTGTACTTAGACATAAACCTTCCCTATATACCATATATCTGAATTTAGCATCAATTGGATCATTGGTTTCGCAAAGAGTCCGTTTTTGGAGCGACTACGTATTGGGGGAGACTATTAAGGCAATGCGGAGACTTTATTATCTTACAAATTTCAACCGCTATTGCTTTGTGGTCCATTCTCCTAAGCGGCGAGCCATAATTCAAATTTCCACCAAATTCCATACAACTCAGTCGACTAGTTTTTATGCTAGGACTCTTTGATTGCTACATGATGGACCAAGTTTTTGAAGAATGCGAAAATCATGCTAACCCACCTTACAGGCAGCCAAGGTTGCCAGATTTTCATCGTTGAAATAAGGAACACAAAATATTCAGCATGCATGATTCAATTTTTTCGCTACTTTGCGTAAACAATATTACGGGTACTTTCGTCCAGCTATTGACGTGCGATTGTAACAAGATCTATAGTCAAATAATTTATTGAAGATTTGTGGCTCTAGGATTAGTTTTTAGCTCTAGTTTTAGCTCTAGGATCGATTAAATCATATTTGGAACTCTACTAAGCAAAGTTAAAGTGTTAACTCTTTAAAAAATACTGCTTTGTTGTAGTCAGATGATGAAAATTTAGGCCTGACCCAAAAAAGGAACAATTGGCGTCCCTTATGCCCATCATAAGGGACGAGGGACAAAATTGGCCTAAAATAAGAGAAAATAAGACGTCCCTTAAAATAAGGGACGTCTGGCAACCCTACACAGGCAGCCCTAGCATGCGCATTAACAATACTGTATTATTATCAGCTCCACTACGGCAGGCATACAATTAGAATTCGCTAGAATGTTGCAGACAATTTAGAATTTGTAGGTAGGCTACACACTATCATATTTACCTTGTGCGATACACGATTATATTTAAACTTTCGTAATCAGAGAAATTATTACAAGCAAATAGTTCTTTAGTCAATGAGATTCTGTAATAGTTTTGTAGCAAAACACAGAATTGGATGTGTATAGAGACGAACGAACTTACATTTGAATTTAACTGAAATAAGTGGTAAAACTGTATGTTGTTGAAAATGTTGTGCAAGTAGATATTAGAGAAGATTGGCCAGAGACGGAGTAACAAAAGGTGTTGGATAGGTTAAATGGGACTGCAAAGACGTATGCTATGAAGATATATAACGCCAAAACAAGGATAATCCAAATATCAAACAGGTACATGTATAGTCTAAGGAGTGATAAACATTGTCATTGACGGTCAAAGGATGAAACAACTCAAAACGTTCACGTAGGCCTACCTAGGAGCATGGATTACAGAGGACGGAAGAAGTGAAACAGAAATAAGAACGAGAATAGGGATGGCAAAGGATGCCCTTTGTAAGAGGAAGGAATTGTTGCCTAGAGAAATGAGTAAAAAAGTTGGAGGATTGTGAAATCTGTTATGTGGTCGGTGGCACTATACGCGGTCGAGACGCGTATATATCCGCTTTCTGAGCACTCGGAAAGAGGATAATAATTATAGAAAGCATAGAGGCCTTCAGGATGTGGGTTTGGATGAAAATTGAGAAAATTCGCTGGACAGTGAAAAGAAAAAAAACGAGAAGTTGTTAACGAGAGTTGGGGAAAAAGAACACTTGGGGATATGATTGGGCAAAGAAGCCAAAGTGGATTGGGCACGTAGTGGGAGGAGAGGGATTGATGAGAGAAATAATTGAGGAAGGAATGGAGAGCAAGAGGACGAGGGGGACGAAGAGAATAGAAATGATAGATGAATTACTGGGATAAAAATCGTATGGAAACATGAAGAGAATGACGGAGGATCGCAGCGTGTGGAGAGGTTAGATGAAATGGACTTTCCGTTTGGCAGTGCACTAGAGTTTTTAAAATTATGCCACTCGAATAAGCAGGTGAATACACCAACATGGTAGGCTATAACGTTTCGTCGCTAATGACATATATCGTTTACCAGTCGTCCATTTATCTTGTGAGGCGATTTATCGTTCAAGCTCTCTACATTACTTTAGTTTGCGAACAAAACGCAAGTCATCACTCACCTGAGTGCGGCGTCTGACCGCTGAAGAGCGAACGCCGCCTTCAGTGTTACACAGTAGACTGGCGACTGTTGCTGCAGATGAAAGACACGGCGTTGTGCCTCACGGCTGCAATCAGGGACAACGTGTATGCACGCAGGCTACGCCTACATGTAGTAAGTAGCCTACACAGTACACGTGCATAGTAGTATACGGCTGCCGCAACAGCGATGTAGCAGCGATGCAGTGCTTGGCGTTGTAGCCGCTGCGTCAATTCGCTTTACTGTACTGTACACCCTACAGGTGTATACAGAATACCTACTCGAAAGCTACGAAAACAGAGAAGCGAAACAAACAAATAATTACGAAGATATGAAATTATTCCACATCTTGACGAGGATCGTTCTAATAAGTTGTAAAACGGCGCTGATTCCCTAATTTTTAACAATTTGCCGTGAGAAAATAAGATTTTGCACCATTTAGCATTGAAGTCCATGGTTATATTACGTAGAGATTAGCAGGAATTGTGAACCGGAACTAATCTCGTCTCGTCAATTCTTAGAAATTGAAACTTTTCTTGTGGAAGTTCACTTTTTTGTGGATATCGTTTTTTGTAGACGTTTTGTTTTTCAGTGTATGTGAAGGTTTCTTGCGAATTTGAACTTTTATTGTGAAAGTGACTTTCCTGTGGACGTTTTTGTGGATATTCTGTTTTCGTGTTTTTTATAAGTTCTGACGTGAACTTTTCCTTGCACGGTGTTCCAAAAAAACACCAACCGCTTGGTTATGGCTGCGTATCTTCATAAATAATTGATGGAATTTTGTTACATTTTAATTTGTTTGCCCGTGCAATTCTGGCCCGAAACTAAGCACTCCAAATTCGGCATTTGAAGTGTCTGCCGTTGCCACTGACGAGAGGGCGCAGAGATGCACAGAGGTGCCATCACCGCCGCGCAGCATTATCGATAAAGCGCTTATAAAATTCGTTCAACGTTGTCACTTTGACTGTAGAACAATTATTGTGTTCTGGAGTCTGTAATGCATTGGCTTTCTCATGAGATTCAATATTCTTCAATATGTCCTGGCATCTGCAACCAAATTAAATAGCCAGTACTTATTGCATGGGTGGTAACAAGATTATTAACAGTCAATGCTCGGAGTGTCCTTTATCAGCAGTTGCTGCTATGTTTTTTTACATCCACGCTTTTGCACAGCCTTGCGTGAGCGGTGTATTTAGCGGAGCGTTCACGATATTAATTTGCGTTATTCTGCTACAATTGCAGTTGAAATTTTATCCGCAATACTTCATTGCTAATCACTGTAAATTTCATAGGCATTTCAATTTCACCTGGCATGCTGGCAACGCTACTTCGTTTAGCGATAGAGGTTCCGGTTTAAATGTTCCTGTTTGTAACAGGCATCTGTTCATTAGCACCATTTAGATTGCAACTTTTCTTGTGAAAGTGGACTTTCCTTGTGGATGTCATGTTTTTGTGAATGTTTTGTCGTTTTGTGAATCTGAACTCTTTTTATGTTTATGAACTTTTTGTGAAAGTAAACTTTTCTTGTCGGTTTAGGTTGTTTGTGGTGGTTTTCTTGTCGATGTAAACTTGTCTTGTATATTGAAATTTTCTTGTGGGCGGAACTTTTTTGTGGATGTTATTTTTCTTGTGGATGTATTCATGTGTGGATTTCATGAATAGGGTCCCTATTGAAGAATATATACAAATTATACATAAACTGCTGATGAGCTTGAACTGTTCAATTCAATTTTAATCTGTCATATAAAGGCGATTGGAAAACCATCGTAAGCTAAACTTTATCATGTTTTATCTGTTTTTATGCGATTCAAGTAGGCGTAACGTTCTCTAAGGTACTATCATTTTGTCACCACTACTTTTCAGCTCAAAGTTACGCCACTGGTAGTTCACCCATACTATTCGAATCCCTTCCACACGACAACACACATTCTCATTCCGTGTCGCCCATCCTGAGATCTGATCGACTCCACACTTTCTTGTACGGAGATCAATTTGAGAGATTCCATGATTCTCGTCCTTGGGTCTCTAGCCCCGTCATGGATGCTTCCAGATACCCAAGTGAGTTACACACGAGAAGTGAACTGGACGAATTAAACCGCTCCATTGGAAAGTTCTATGTTCCAGATGAGTCTGAGAGGAGGAGATGGCCGCTACCAGAGCCAAATTCAGACAAGGAATACTTTACAATTCCACTTCTAGAATCTCTCCGTCCAACCACCCCGTGAACATTTAAACAGGTTTCACCTGTTATCTGCGTCGGCCTCGAACATCCAGGGGGAGGGCCGGACCCGACCCCCTAAACTTGACACGGGATCTCATACAATGTTCCGCGGGGACTCCCGGTACAGTGGACGATCTCATGGTTCCAACCCCCGGGTGTTGGAAGATCGCTTCCTTTGGGGGATACGACAGATTGCTCCTCCGACTCCCTTGTTCGCTCTTCACAGGCCTCTCTGGCATGGGAACTGATCGAGGGAGTGATGCCTCATGGATTGGAAAGGGCTTGCATTGCTTCCTAGCGTCGCCTGAAGGGAACCATCATCCACCAACAAGGTCAACAAACTGTGTCTTACGATAATCATTGGACATGAAGTGCTGCGGCCTCTGGAACCGCCGAGCATTCACACATATGGGATCGGAGACCACCGGATTAGCTAGAAAACTCTTCGCCACAACAGTGGTCATATTCTGGTAGGAGATGCCACTAATCTCGTCTAATTCAAAGGTTACAATGTTCCAAACCTGTCCACACCTGTGAACATGTTAGACATGGAAGTGTCCCGAGGGAAATATTCCTGCTATCGCAGCAGCGTTCTCTCGCTGGATGGCGACGTCGAGCCTCTGCCACAGAAACGCTGTTGATCGATGATCGCCGGTGCTTGCCGCGATCTTGCCGCCAATACTATATCAGTGCATAGTTCCATGACTGACGGGCCCCAGGCACCAAGGGTCTCAAATACAATGGGGGCGAACGTGTAGTCTCCGGACACGCGAGCTCTGCGCACTTGATCCATTTCTTCGCCTTTGCCCCACTTGCTGTTGACCGTGTCGCCGTTGCAAAACAGTTGAGATACGAAGGGGCCAGAGTGTCGGGGCAGGCGACGTCCCTGACCAGGTACTTCCATCGGTGCCAGGGATCAGCGTCGCTTCCCGTCGTCCCGCAGAAGGCGACAGCGCTCGAGCTGGCGTGGACTTCGACGGAGTGGATAGCTCAGAAGGTGGCGTGACGTCGTTGGCGAGGGCGTGACATCGATGTCGGCCTGCGCTGCGGCGGAAGGCCAGGCCGTGGTGGCCCTAAAATTAAACAACAATATTAGGCTATAACGACGCATTGAATTTTGAACATTGGGGATTGATTGTGCAATGTTGAATATTGACTAACAGGGAAAACAGGGAAGACGCAAGGATGTCATTTGAAAAGTCAACAGTCTTAGTAGAGTTGATATGTCGAATTTTGTTTTGTTATATGGAGGAGGGGGCTCGTGAATTTGTAGGAATGGAGAAGGTAGAAATAATTGTGTGGTGGTCATATAGTGGCGTGTAGATCAGTGGATCAGGTGAGATCAGTGTAGATCAGGTGATCAGTGGAGGCGAAGAAAGTGGATGTAGAACGAGTTATAAGTAGGTCGAGAGTATGGCCAGAGTTCTGATTGGGGATGGCGATATGTTGGATCAGACCAAAACTGTCAAGTAGGTCCAGGAAAGACGCAACATACGGAGCAGTGTGGTCGTCGACATGAAAGTGGAAATCACCGGTTGTAATTAGTTCAGATGCAGAAGAAATTAGATTTTCAATGAGTGAGATGAACTCGGTAATAAAAGTAGCTTTGGATGAAGAGGGAGGTCTGTAGATCTTGAGTAGTATGAATGGGATCGCAGTGGCAGGAGATGGACGAATAATATGGTTAGGACAGATCGTGAAAGAAAAGCATTGCGATTCAAAAAAGAATTTAATAAGCAACTTTATTTCATACCCTTTTAATCCTGTTATCCGCAATCCAACTAGGATTTCAGACTCATCTTCAACCCTGATCGACAATATTTTTGCTAATGCAGCCCAATACAATCTTTCCTCCGCTGTCGTATACAGTGACATTTCCGATCACTTTCCTATTGCCTTGCACCTCGAAACCAGTGTAACAAATAATGTTAGGAGCAATATTGTAAAAAAGAGGATTTATGCAAAGTTTCCCTGGAACACTTTCATTCTGAATTATCTAACCAGGAATATTAGACTGAAATTTATAGCCTATGTCAGATCAATTCTGATGCATCTGCTGCATTCGAGTATTTTCACAAGCAGTTTGTGGCTATATTTGATATACACTTTCCGGAAAGACCCTTTAAATTGAGCCATAGACTAACTCCCAGACATGAATGGATGACCAAAGGACTAGTTAAGGCCTGTTTTAAAAAAATCAAAATTATATAGACTTTATAAGAAAACAGGAAAAAATGCTGATAAAACAAAATATACAGACTATAAAAAGAAATTTGAGTATTTTCTGAGGGCTACAGAGAAAACATTTCATTTGGAAAAAGTTAAAAGGTTATCAAGGGACTTACGTAAAAGATGGAAGCTGATTAGAAAAATGACTAGAAAAATTCAGAGAGAAACCACTGGTGGCTCATTCATTGTTGATGGTATCACTATTACAGACAAATACGAAATTGTAGAGAAACTGAACGACTATTTTATCAAGATATTTAGTCAGCTTGCATCTTCTATACGGTCTTTCTCGATGCATTTCTCAGATTATTTGAAAAAAACGTATATGAACCCCTTTGTTTTTTTTCCTACAAATGCTAATGAAATTATAAATATTGCTTCATCTTTTGAAAACAAATATAGCTCTGGGATTGATAATATCCCTGTTAGCATTATGAAGTCATTCATTTGTTTCATATCTGAACCTATGTCTGCAATTGTTAGCTGTTCCATGAGCACTGGTGTTTTTCCGGATCATTTGAAAATTGCTAAGGTTTGTCCCGTGTTTAAAAATGGTGAGAAAGTGCCATGTATAATTGTAGGCCAATTTCTGTTTAGACTAGTTTTTCTAAATTTTTTGAAAGGGTTGTAAATAGCAGACTATTGAGCTATCTTGATTCTAATAATATACTTTGCAGCAATCAATATGGCTTCAGAAAATATCACTCTTCTTATATGGCTTTAATTGATATGCATGATAAAATTAGCCTGGCTATAGACAAAAATCAGTTCTCTACTGTATTGGGATATTTATAGATTTATTGAAAGCGTTCGATACTTCATATTTTACTTGGAAAACTGGAACACTATGGAATTCGAGGGATGGCTTTGAACTGGTTTAAAAGCTATCTTTCTGATAGGCGACAATGTGTTGCTTTAAATGGTGTTGTGTCCAGCTTAAAATGCATAACATATGGTGTGCCTCAAGGTTCAATTATCGGTCCGTTATTTTTCATCCTGTACGTTAACGATATTGTCAATTGCTCGGACTACCTTCGGTTTATATTGTTTGCCGATGATACTAATATATTTTTTTCATGTGAAAATATTTTACAATTTTTTGAAATAGTGAACATTGAATTAGCTAATTTATCTGTATGGTTCAGGGCAAATAAACTGTTTCTCAAAGTTAAGAAAACGAATTACATATTATTTGGGAATAAGCACTTGCCTGCAGCTGGTACTTATAACGTTTCTATTGATGGTAATGTACTGGAACGTGTTGAATTCACTGAATTTCTTGGTGTGTTCGTCGACGAAAAAATTAACTGGAAGAAGCATATAGACCGTGTTACAATGAAGATCTCTAAAGGTCTTGGTGCAATGGGGCGTATTCGTAATGTTGTTCCTACTAAAGCCTTATTAATGTTATATCACACTATGATTTATCCTTATTTGTCTTACTGTAATATAGTCCAGGGCTCCACCAGCGCCTCCTCTCTGCATAGGCTTGTCGGCCTTCAGAACCGTGCATTACGTCTTGTTACACGCTCAAATTTTAGATCCCCATGCGATCCTCTGTTTGCTCGTACTAGATCATTAAAATTAAGCGATATAGTAAAATTACAAACGGGTCTATTTATGTTCAAAATAAATATAATCTTCTGCCATTCTCATGTATGCAGTATTTCACAGTTTCAGACTTCAAGCGCACGCATGACACTCGTTAAAAATGCTATTTTGTTATTCAAAATTGTCGCACGGTTGCTCGTGAAAATAGTGTAAATATCTCTGGACCTAGGTTGTGGGACTTCCTCCCAAGTGAGTATGTATTTCTGCATTGTCTTGTCTTGAAGTAATGAAGATGAAGAAAGAAAAGAAAGAAAGAAAAATGATCATTCTTGGGGGAGGAATACGATCCCCACGTATCCCCCGCTCGGTGCGCCTGCGCCTAGAGGCCCTGGAGCCCACCTAAGCGTGACGAGCCTGGTGCACAATCCCCCGTCAAGCCCCCAGACAGGCGAAGACCGCAGCGCGAGTAGACTGTAGCCGACGACCTATAGCCTACGAGCAAACTCTGTGCAGCGCGCTGACATGGAGCAAGCATTAGAGAGCGCATTAGCCGGGGGGGGGGGGGGGGGCGGGGGAGGGTGG
>JAQIWG010002848.1:0-19324 GCA_034695025.1 Chamaedrilus cognettii | reverse complement strand
CTTCCGGACTGATTCCTCATTGGTGTTCTTCCACTTCCGTTCTAAACGTCGCCTATTTCTCTTAGCTGCCACCGCCTTCTAAATCTATTAGACTATTACCTGACTTACTAGGCCTGTAGCCAATAACACTCCACACGATAGCAATAATAGCCTACTTGCGTAGACTAATTATTATAATGAAGCGCGGATAAAATTTCTAAAAAAGTATTTAATCAAAATAAAGGCCAGTGAAACAGTCAACACGTAAGGTAGCGGGTAGGCCTGCATATATAGTTGTTTCTGCGACTTCCCACGACTCGAGTCACGACTAGACTAACTCAACAAAATGAAACTTCTACTGGGTATAACCTTTGGCCCACCAATCGCAATCGGTCTATCCGCCGAAAAGTTATTAAATTATACAGATAAGCAAATATTGAGAGTTCGCAACATTGCCGTTGCAAAATATGATGTCACACATTTGGCCTACATAATTCTCCGCTTCATCTTTAAAAATATGGGTAGGATTACAAAACGAGGATCACACGTCACAGTATTAATGTGACATTAATATAATATATATTATAATATAACATGTATATAATATAATACAAGATATACCCACTCAATGAAATTTCAATGCAATCAATATATAACTGGCGAGCCTGTTATAATGCTAGTCACTATGAGTCTAGCGTTCGAAAATTACCGGTAAACTACAAATAAATAGATTACCGGTAATCTGTTTTAAATTATCGGCAAACCATGGTAAGTTATGGTAATCTAACTGCGAAAGTTCCTAACCGGTGGACACCGGCCAGCTACCAAACTGATCAAAATATTAAATCAAATTTTAAAATTGCACTAGGATTCAACATCAAAGTGCGTTTCGTCAAAGAACAGTTATATTTTCAACGAAACTCGGTAGGTTAATGTCATGAGATGCATTTCAATTGCATTTCATGCCAAAATGTAGGCCCTTACGCACAAGACAAGAAGAAAATCAGGATAAATTACCCAATCGGTAATTTTTTTTAAATCACTGTTATTTGAAATCAATTGCCGTAAATTACCGATTTCAATTACCAAAAATTACGGTGAATTAAAAACCCTTTGAACGCTATATGACTCACATGTGGACCACATGGATGTGGGTTGTTCCAAATCCACGTATGGGTAAATGTGGGTCTCGTGTTGAATCAAATGGTTTTTTCGTAAAGGATAATTATGCTAATTGTTTCAATTTGTAATCTGCAACCGAATTCATGTCGTCCGTCGTAGGCCAATAGGCCTACATACGAGTACTATTAGTGCTAGAGCCTATAACCGCACTATCGCAGGCAACCAGAATTAACCGTCTTTTAACCGTCTTTGCTGAAAGAGCATTAAGTAGAGAAACAACAATAAAGAAATATTCAAATGTCCTCAGGCGTATTCGTGTTTAAATCGAAAGCGATTTGGCAAAAATCCTCTGAATCGCATAACTGAACCATATACGAATACATGTAGGCCACAGATCTTGCTGACTGATAACTTGATGAAAGATGGTGCAAAGTTTCAAAATGTCAACGGAGTGCCCAAAAGCTAGGCTAGGCATACAATATATATAACAACATCGCTCAATTCCTTATTTACGGCATCAGTACAAACTATTCGTTTAAAGTGGTTAAGGGTGTCGCGGCTGTCGCCAAGATGAATGTTGAAAGTTCCAACTAATTTCTGATGTCATACACCCAAGCCCCTACATGCTATCCTACATGCAAGTCTGCATGTACATGTGCCGTGCAGGGATATATACCACACCCCCCCTGAGTTGACAGTAACACACCCCACCTCAAAATTGAGATACCGCCCCTGCAAATTTTCAAACACCCCTTCAACACTCCCCCGCTCCCCCCCCCCCCCCCCAGCGAGGAGTGTACGTGACGACAAAGTAATACTGAATAAATATATATGACTGCATTTTGGAGTGTTCATAAATGAGTAAAACTGTTTTAAAATAGGATTCATTAAAAAGACTTAAAATGTAAGGTGTGTTTGGTTTGGCTGGGGGTTTGGATCGAACTTCGTGCCTTAGCACCCCTCCTCCACCGGGTCGCACGTTGTGACGACGGTGGATACATAATGAAAAATGAAAAAAGTTTCTGTCAGCCCCCCCCCCTCCCCCCCCCCGGTCTTGAGTCTTCTACGGGAAGTTTGACAATCCCCTGACTTGTCCAACACCCTGAAGCTAATTCCTCTATAAACGCCTGCCATGCGTGGCAGTAAACCGTTGTTTCTGCAAACGTCACACGACAATGAATCATGATCAGTTCGCAGAAGTCTGGTAATAATCATCACTAGCCTGCTTCCCTGCATCAATCAAAGTGTCACAAAGTTCAACCTGAGTCAGAACAACATAACAACATCCGTAATCCGATTATAAAACCAAAGACGCGACAGCGTTCCGCCAGAAGTAGAGCTCTGGCGATCAGAACAGCGGAACAGCGAAACGACTTGAAAACATAAACTGAGTAGGCCTAGTACCGTAGCCTACCGAAAAGTACGTCAAAAACTGAGAGACATGATGATGACGAGTACGTTTTTTGTTTCAGTAGCACTATCAATAGTGTTGCTGGTAAGTCTCAAGAGGCACACTCTAAATTAAAGCTTAAATCTTCAATTTTTCTTATAACTTCATTGAAATCTGTGCGATTTTTCCTAGCTGTTTTTGTACAATAATAATAGCAATTTTCCGTGTTTAGGCCCTAAGCCTGTTATTTATTAGTTGTAATTTTGACACTGATGCTATAGTCTTTTTTGAGTCCTATAAAATAGGCACAGGGATTTTAAGACAAGCTGTCGGCTAATTGTACTTTAAGCTATGCATAAACTGGACGGTAGTCTATTCCAGTGCATTAACGGCTGTTGTTGTCGTATTATTTGAATTGTTCCCTGTACTACACTGCTTGTGTGAAATAAAGATCTATATGTTAACGGCGTGCTCGCAGACCGCCATGCTTAAACATAAACTTTTGGAATTTGGACAGGAACAACCCATTTTTCAAAATTCAGGCAAGCGTAGTAGACTAATTGATTGACAGTAATTGAATTCATGCGGACATCGAAAGCATTTTCTGTGAAAAAAAGTAAAAAATCTAGTGAGTTCAAAGTATACTGAAATCTCATTTACACATTTTAGCAAGCGAACTCAACAGTACGGTCTTTAGGACGCATGATCCCTGAAAAAAGAATCGAAATCCGTGCAGTGCTTGCTGAGCTATTCTGACGCAATGACTCAAAATTGGTTTTTGCCTCCCCCCCGAAAAGAAATCGTTCTTCAACGTTACCACTCAATATTTTGTAAACACTATATAGCCCACTAAGCAATTATGTAGTCCCGAGTGAATTGGACACTAGTCACTCAATTTATTCAAATGAAGGGATGATAAAATTACGCAAAAGTGCTTCATTCGCACTCCAGTTCCGAAGATCGCACTCCAGTTCTGAAGAATGTTAACTAAAGAGTGCATGGTCAACAACACTTCTATTGAGGAAAGAAATATTATAAAAATTAACTTAACAATATGGTGCTCAAGGTAGTTGTCCACGATAACATAAGACCCCACCAAGTCGGCATATAGCGAAAAGACTTGCAGCCCAGGGCTCCCCGGGCGAGTAGTAAAAGGCTACTAAAGAAGGGGGAGCGGTTCTGTGGCGGCCCTCTTATGCAGAACCGGAATGTAATAGTATTCGTTACTCACACACGGTCCTTAAATTTTTTTAAACTAAAAAACCATTACACAAAAGTCAACTTTTTCTAAATCGGGGACCCCCGGAGAGACCCTGGGAGTCCCCGGGAACTCCCGGGGACTCCCAGGGGGGGGGGTTTGCTTGCATTTCAAACAATTCAAGCAAACTGGCATAATCCGGACATACATGTAGGACATGTATGTCCTACATGTATGTAGTACATATATGTAGTACACGTAGGACGCATGTTAACTGAAAAAATGGTCCAAATTCATTCTCTCAAATTCGTGGCTCCAAATCCATTCGTGGCTGCGGAATTTATTTGGTGAAATATTTTAAGAATTTTTTTTCTCTCAAAATTTTGAGAAATCTGTTCGCCCTGGTTAATTGCCTCTATCTTGTTAAGACATGTACATGTATGCGAATTTGCAATTGATTACAGAGCTGTCGTTAGTTACATAAAAAACGCAGGGATAGTATCAAATTAAAATTTTTCGAATGTGGCTGGGCCTCTGGGTGGCACCCAGTGCTGTGACTGCTGTAATTGGCCTACACAAGAGAAGTAGGGATGGAGCCAAATTTTTTAATTTTTTCATTGGAGATCCTCATAGGGGGATGATCAGTTTTTGACAAATCCAAGCCATTTTGAATAATCCGGGCATAGTAAGCATGTTTGTTTCCTGAAATAATGATTCAAATCCGTTTAGTGGTTGGTGAGTTATTCTGGCACAATGGTTCAAAATACATGTTTGCCCCTCCCTCCCTTCCCCACATTAAGAAAATCGGTCTCCCATATTATCTGTCAACATTTTTGAAGACATATATTGAGAATTTTGTATCCCTAAGTAAATTTGACATTCTACATCAAATATTGTGCAAATCGCATTAAAAATTTAAAAGTTACAGCGATTTTGTGAAAGTGGTGAGATCGGCTCCATCAGGCCCCCTTTTAGTTTAAAGAAGATGTTTACGGTAGTTTAAGGCACTGTCATTCACTGAAAAAAAATATTTTTAAACTTATAGTGCTGTCGTTAGCCTACATAAAAGACGCAGTTATAGAAACAAATTAACAAATTTTAAAAATGTCCCATGAGGGATCCCGGGGGGTCGTTTAGTTTTTGACAACTTCAAGCAAACTTGAACAATCCGGGCATAGGGCGCATGTTCCCCGAAACAATGGTCCAAATCAGTTCATTCGCTGCTTAGTTATTCTGGCGTATTGGTAAACCTTGTATTTTTGTCCACCAGGGCCCCCGTGTGATAAAAAAAATCGTTCTCCCACGTTACCTCTCAATATAGCCTGAAAACATAAATTGGGCATAGTGTAGCTCCGAGTGAATTGGACTTGATCTATGTTGCCCCTTAACATTTAGATTTTAGAGTAAAAATATTCGGTTTGAAACACTTTCATTAATGGCATGTTGTACACAATTTAGCTCCGAGGGAATTGGACTTAATCTAAGCAGCCCCTTAACATTTTGAGTAAAAATATTGGGTTTGAAATACTTTCATTAGCGATGCGAAAAATGCTCCCGCCAAAAGCCCCAAAAATAAAAATTATAACGGAACCAAAGCAAGCATTTATTTAGACATTGTTCGGACTATGTAGCCTATACCGCATACGTAAACTTTATGTATTATCAGGGCTTCCTCTAACTGGCGTCGAGGCGTAAAAGACGCCAAAAGTTGGTCTCTGATCCCAATAACCATTAATCAGTACATGGGTGTTGTGATGTACATATAGAGTGAAGTATCAGACGCCAGGCGACGAAGCCGAGGACGCCAGACGCAGTACAACCGCTCACCAGCTAACGAGCACACCGCCGCTCGTAAGATAGGCCTAGATCTACATATATACAACGTTGATTACTATTATGCTACAGTTATTTTGGAATCGGAATATGATATCTTGATATGTAATGTAATATGATATGTATGTACCATTGTAAATTTGCCATGGTGAGTCTATGCCTTTGTAAATTTATTGCGGTAGATTTAATTTTGGTAAATTGACAATGGTAAATTGATAATAGCCTAAATTTGCTAGGACAAATTTTCTATGGTGGATTTATTATGGCAGATGTTCAGATTCCATATTAGTGATCTCATAACTACACATTTAACCTTATTATTTCTCTTAAAAGTATCACAATTTGTAAATTTAGCCTACAGCTACACGATCAGCTTTTACTGCCGCACATTTCAGTTGACAACTGCACAAATCGGAACCAGATGCACACTAACAATATGTCCTGGATCTAATAGAAAAGTATAATAAAATAAATGTAATGAACTGAAAACATTTGTAAATCGATTTCCAAAAATTGCAAAACGCAATCGAAGCATGAAAAGTTGTGGCTCCTTGACGAGAATATCGAATATGATTATCGGCTACTACAGGGTGGGTCAGAAATCACACCAATTTACACCAAAATCAAACCAAAAATCACACCAAAAATCACACCAATGAGTTTCTCATGAATATCTAATAGCGTTAATCCTACAACGCTCAAATTTTACACAAATAGTTAACCGTCTATTGTCAATATTCCGACCAAGCTTGATGGAACTCTGTCCACCACTTTAAAAGTTATGGGCTTTTGAAACTGAATACTCCTTCGCTTGTGTGGAAAAATTATAGCGTGTTACGCGGCGAACTGCTAATCGCTGATACTTGTCACACAATGATTTTGGCGAAATCGCAATATAGCTAGAACAATAGTTAGGCTAGTTAGTTGCTGAGTTAGGCTACTTCAAAATTCAGAAAAATTGCTTCCTTTGGCCAGCCAAAGCCAGCCAATGTATTAACAAAACAGTCATCAATATCAATACTACGACACTCCAAGTCCGAGTGCTACTACAGTGCAAGTTATCTGTAGCATCACATATAACATTGGAACTATTGCACAGAATGACTCTAGATTTGACAAATTCAATAGGCCTACCAATTGATAGTTATGGACATTGTACATGTATGTGTGTAAAATTGGGTAATTGTATGAAGAATGCGTGTTATGAATCCATTGCAACAACAAATTAGACCAGTTTTACAGCTAAATACCAGACCGGTCATTTTCTGAAGCACATAACTTCGCAACCATTGTACAAAATTTAACGAAACTTGGCAGAAACGTTTGCAGGATTATTTATCTCTTCAGAATTGTATCCTCGCCAGATGTACATTGCATTAATTATGTGCGAAAAATCCTAGGGTTGTCATTTTTTTGCTCATCCTGCGGAACTGTTCTCAATATAAGTAGGCATACACGTTACAGTTGCAATTCATACGTTTCACAATTTTTCTAAATTGCATCAGTGTGGCAATGTATTTGCATCAGAGACAACGGGCAGTACCCGTTGTCTCTGATGCAAATATATTGCAATATTGCTGGAATTTGATAAAAATGTGAAACGTCTGAATTACATGTACATGTAGCTATCAAGATGAGACTATGTTTGACTTCAGCATATGTATATCCGGTCCGATACCCCTGCCCTGCCATCGAGTGTCCGGAGAGCTGCCCGCCGCCCCCGTACTACATGATGGAATATTTGGGCGGGTACGGCTGCATGGAATGCGCCTGCATTCGCCGGCGGGCCACCCGCATTCCCCGCAGCCCCTCTCGTCCGGACTCCTCCAGGGGAGGCGACAGCGTCCAGTGCCCCACCAATAGTTGCACGAAGGAATGTGCGAATGGCTTCCTCAAGGACCGCTTCGGGTGTGAGATGTGCGTGTGCGCCATGCAGGGGGGCGTCGAAGGTCGAGTGGGGCGGGGAGGGCCAGGTGCGGCGGTCCGCAGGTGGGGTGCACGATGAGCTGCCCCGGGGGGTTCGTGAGGGGGGCGGACGGGTGCGATACGTGTCAGTGCACCGAGGAGGGGGAGGCGAGGAAGGACGGACAGCGCCGCGTGGGGGGCCGTGAGGGTCACGAGGGTCGCGGGGGGAAGCACCAGGGCGGAGGGAAGCAGCACCATCATCACAACAGCACTGGAGGGGAGGGTGACAAACCTGCGCATCTGCCAGCAAACATCCCCGCGTCACCCGCGCATCTCCCGACCAGCATCTCTGTGCGTTCAGGGACTCGGGTCTACCTCGCCCAGCTCCCGGTCAACATCCCTTTACGTTTGGTGAACCGGGACTCCCCGGCCCAGCTTCCGGCCAACATCCCCGCGCGTTCGGTAACCCGAGACTCCCCCGCCGAGCTCCCGGCCAACATTCCTGCCCGTTCGGTAACCCGGGACTCCCCCGCCCAGCTCCCAGCGCAGGCCGAGTGCTCGACGGCGCGCAACTGCCGCAAGCACTGCGCGCACGGGTTCCTCAAGGACTCGCTCGGCTGCGACCTGTGCGCGTGTGGCAGGCGTCCCGCGGCGAGACAGCCGAGCTGACGCGCTGCGCCGCGTGCGCGATCTACTGCCCGGGCGGGTACAATGCCGGCGCGGACGGGTGCAACAAGTGCGAGTGCAACGAGCTGCAGGCCTTCCAGCCGATCTTCCCGGCGCACTGCGGCGACAAGGCCATCTGCAGCATATACTGCGAGAAGGGCTGCAAGGCGGGCAAGGACGGGTGCGCCATCTGCGAGTGTAACTAGCGGAGGACTGGCGGATGATCTCTGTACATCGTAATTGACCCCTTTGCTGGTTCACTCCACTGTACTGCACGAAGAGCTGTAAAGAGTCTGATAATAGCGCCATCTTCCGAATGCCTTTTAAATAAAAGACCAGTAAACTGGCTAATGGTCAGTAACTCATATGCGGACTTGTGTAATCAGGAGATTGATGCCATAGAGTTACAAATGAAAAAGCTATATAGCTATGTAGCTATATGTGCTTACAATGAGTTTGAGGTCCAGTTGTCCAATGAAATATGAATAAAAGTTTAATTTCACATCATTTGTATAATGTTATGTGCGTCAATGACTTGTCTGCGGATAGCATGCCAACGAATAGCTTCTCATGGTTTGGCGTTGATTATGCCAACTGCTCATTTAAAAAACAATTCCTTATCGTTTCATGACTGCGTGTCTGCTAGTAATAATAGCGAGACAACAATGACATTCCATAAAGTCTTCACACAGCCATAAATGCATAAACTGTATAAAAATGGCAATAAAAATTCATAAAGGCATCCGTAAATTTGTCGAACACGCATGATGCCGTATCAAAAAATGTGTCGCTGAAAAAAAATCTCTGGCTCTTTGATTTGTCTTTGAAAAAACCTGATTTCAGTTACCAAAAGTATTAAAGTCTGGTTTGAAATAAATAGGCTATTGAATCAGTTGAATCAGCACGAGACATCGAATCTGAATCTGATAGAAGCGTCTTGATCACTAACATTGCTAGTATCTTTGGTCCTTGAAACTGCTATATCTAATTCTTTGATCGTTTTCAAATCTGAGGGCTAAAAAATCATTTAAAGAAAATCAGTTGGTTGAAACATCCCAAATTGAACCTGGGTCTGAAAATAACGTTACGAGCCACTTGGTCACAATAGCTCTGCACGCCGTTGAATTCGTCTTCAAAAAGCAACCTTTTTGTTCCATTAACGTTCTTTCAAAGTTGACTTCTAATTGCAGGGTGTAGGCCTATATATTTTGCGGTGCGTATGTCGGTAAATTTGTTGTCTCCCCCCCCCCCCCGGGAAACAAGCCACAATCAGGTCATAACTGGGATGGATGGTTAGGCCTCTAAACTGGATACGAATTAACCCCAAGAGAAATGCATGGACCACAAGACCGGAAGAACGCTACCATGATGACGTCTGATAAGGAAGAAAGATCTCGGATACCGCATCTGCATGTATTGTGCCCGGAAAACCAACGCTGAACGCGTTGCCCACTAACTGACCTCAGCAGTACACAGGGGGCCCGGACTCGCCTAGATCTGTTTTTCCTTGTCAATTTTGAGGCCATTCGTACCAGTCGCCTATTGTTTTTAGAGGAGTTGCAAAGCCAGCGTTATGAATGGCTCTAAAACGAATAATCACTGGTGCGAATTACCTTACAGTTACGAGCAATCATGATATTAAAGTCTCTCCCCAATCCCCTGAGGTCGTGACTTCTTCTGCGGGTAGTGTACCCTTTGTTACTTTGAGTTTGAGATAACTCGAGCATGCACTGCGCTATAGCTCTAGCAGTGAAATAATTCTCGACGTGACAGTTATTCAAGTCTTTGGGCGGCGGCAGCAGCAGCAGCAGCAGCAGCAGCAGCAGCAGCAGCAGCAGCAGCAGCAGCAGCAGCGGCGGCAGCCAGCGGCAGTAGCGGCTGCTGAAGTATCAGCAGCCCATTCTGCAGCATCCGCATTATTGCAAGCAGCGGCGTAAATCTTGATAGAAATCACGGAGGCATCGCTGACAGGACGCCTCTCGTGTCCGGGCGACTTTTGGTCAGCAGAACTGACGCTGTGAGATAAGACGCACCGTCTTTTCGGCCGTTGATCAGGCTAATAGTCAAAGACTGTGATGCTGATGATGTAATGGACATGCAAGTGATCAACCTTACGTAAATGTGGTATTGAACATTAGAATGATCTGTTGATGCAAAATCGAAGGAAAAAATTATTCGCAGAAATTAAAGATATGGGAGTGACGCAATATCGAAGTTCCCTCTCCGAGGTCCGGGTCGCAGCCCCGCTCAGCAACGAATTTTAAGCACATTTATTTTGTTCTTTGAACTAATCTTAAAGTATATCTAATGAACTTCTTTGATGCCTTTGACAAAGTTTTTGAGTTAAAGAATAAACTATATTTTACGTTGATCTGCTTTAATTGGTATTAACTTGTATACCCCCGCACTCTCCCACGGTCTGATAGTAGAACTTGAAGGTCACGTGACCCCCAAGCTCCCTTGGATGTGGACTGTCCCGGTGAGACCTGTGTCCTACAAACTGCTGTCCTCGGGCTGTACGAGAATAATAGTGGTAGGTAGGCTAGCTGTAAATAGTTTATGTAGATGTAAGCCTAGCAGAGTAGGCATACATGTTTATATAGCTGATGTTGTAGGTAGGCCTACATGCAGAAGAGTATAGCTGATGCTGTAGTTACATGTACACATGCCGGTAGCAGTGTTCAGCTGATGCTGTAGGTAGCCTTCGTGCAGCAGAGTCGAGCTAATGGCGCATTCACATTACATCTTGCGCCTCTCTTCCCACTTCCGGGTCTCTTGCGGAAAGAGCCATCTTGCCGCAAGGCGGCCCTGAACACGCGCCTTGCGGAAAGGCGACGCTTCCGGGAACACGCCTGTGTTCACATTGCATCTCCCCGCCGCCTTCCCGTCGCCTTCCATGTCCATGTCCAATCACCATGTAAATGGTATGTAACCACCATATAACCATCGCTTGCGAGAACAAGCATCTTGCGGCAAGACGACGTGGCTGAAGATAACGGGAAAACGATACCATCTTGCGAGCGCATTGCGGATTGCGGGGCGGATTGCGGCAAGATCTTGCGGCAAGATCTTGCGGTAAGATGTAATGTGAACGCGCCATAATGCAGCACCATGCATGCTGTGTACATGCAGCAGCGTTCATCTGCTGTAGGTGCAGCAGCGTTCATCTGCTGTAGGTGCAGCAGCGTTCAGCTCAGGGTAGGCCTAGGCTACATATGCAGTAGCGTAGATGAACTGCTGTTACAGCACACGCAGCAGCGTTTGCAGCGTTGTCTGCTGTAGATACATGTAGCTGATCTCGCGCGTCCACTGCGAGGCCGCAGCGAGGCGCGCTGTCGTCAACACGTGCCGCCAGCCAGCTCCGACGCTACTATAAGCGTGACAGATGTCATAATACTTATAGGCATCGGCCTCGCGTTCACTGTTGACAGTTTACACAGCAGAGATGCTGCAGGCGAATTTTAATCTTGTGTATTGTCTTGTCGAATTCGAATATTGTATATTACAGCTAGACTACCCTCGAGCAAGCGTAGGCCTAACTTCAAGACTACTGGATATAGACCGTTGATGCAGCCAGGCAGCACAGTGCGCAGTGCAAACTGAATATCTCGTAATTATACTAAAGGATTAGCGCGAACAGCCCGAGAAGACCTCGAAGTAAGATGTCGTCAACGTAACGCGATCGGGATGTGATTAAACCATCAGCTGCTGCTGCAGCAGCTCACCCTGCTGCAGTGCTGCCGCTGCTGCTGCTCTGTACTTTCTCGTTTCTCGTACATATTTTATAGCTACTAACGGACTGTTTTCGATCATCGCCGTGTTCATTTAAAGGTAAGCACAATAAGTTTTGTATTTTCTACTCAGCAGTGTGGGTGCAGTGTGGGTATGACTGATGTGCAGGGTGTGTCAATAATTATTGAAATGTGTTAGGATGGGGTAGCACTTTGCAGGGATGTACTGATCAAGGGATCCTAGTGGTACAGGAATTGAGTGGTGCATGGGTGTAGTGGTGCATGGATGTGGTGATGAATGGATGTAGTGATGCACGGGCGTAGTGGTGCATGGTATCACTACACCTAATCAATCAATGATGCATAACTGTGGTGGTGCAGGAGTGTAGTGGCACGGTGCAGGGATAAATTGGTGCACGGGTGTTCGAGTGTATGGGTGGAGTGGTGCAGGGATGTAGTGATGGCACGATGCATGGGTACGGTGGTGCAAGATTGCGGTTGTGCAGGGCTATGGTTGCCTGGTGCATGGATGTGGTGGTGCAGGATGTGTTGGCTCGGTGCCTGGGTGTGGTGGTGCATGGGTTTGGTGCTGTGCTGCAGGGATGAGGGTGCTATGGTGCAGGGATGAGGGTGCTGTGGTACAGGAATGAGGTTGCTGTGATGCAGGGATGTGCTGTGGTGCAGGGATGTGGTGCGGTGCAGGGAAGTGCTGTGGTGCAGGGATGTAGTGCGGTGCAGGGATTTGCTGTGATGCAGGGATGTCCTGTGGTGCAGGGATGTGGTGCTGTGATGCATGGATGTGCTGTGGCGCAGGGATGAGGGTGCTGTGTGTGGCGCTGCTACTGCTGACGCTGCTCTGCGGGGCGGGCGGCGAGACGGTGGGGGGCCCGGCCGTGTCCAAGCTGATAGTGCTGAGGGACCTCCCTGAAGGCATGGAGGCCGCGCAGCCACGACAGATCGTCATCAGGACCAACTACCAGGTAAGCACGCTTGACCATGTTCAGTCCAACTACCAAGTAGGCCTGCTTGACCAAGTTCAGTCCAACTACCAGGTAGGCCTGCTTGACCATGTTCAGTACAACTACCAGGTATGCCTGCCTGACCAGCGACCACCTCCAGTACAACTACCAGGTACGCCCGCCAGGGGGGCGGCGACCGGGGCGACAGGGCGCGAGCCCGGGCGCCAAGTGTCAGAGGCATCAGGGGGAGGGGCGCCAACGGGATTAAATTTATTGATTTTAAGATCTAAGTTTGAAAGCAAGAAATATTTCTTGCTGTTTACTTACCATAGTAAGCTAGAGGTCAGAAGTCTACAAGTGTTAAAAGACAAAAAACCTGACCCTCCCTCCCCCCATATTATTGCGTCTTAAATTTTTCTGTCAGCACTTCTCTTCCCCCTGCTAGGGCATTTCTTGGGCAGGGGGTGTTCTGCGCAGTGCCAGAAATCCTCCCACTCCACTGACGCTCACCTGCTCACATCTAGTCCAACTAGACAGCTGTGTGTCAAGTTCATGTTCTCTTTGAGATGTACAAATGTCCAAATGTAGACTTTGTAATTCTATGAAAATGGGACGCTTGGGTGTGACTCTCATTTTTTCTTAAAATAACGTAGATTTTGGCATGAAATGCACTTGAAATGCATCTCATGATAGCAAGTTGTCCCGTTTAGTTGAAAACATTGTTGTTTTTGACAGAAACTACTTCGATGTAGAGTCCTAGCACGATTTAGAAATTTTATCAAATATGTTGAATTTTTTGGTGATCAGGAATTTGCGTAGTTAGATTACCATAGTTTACCATAGTTTACCATAGTTTACCATAGTTTACCATAGTTTACCATAGTTTACCATAGTTTACCATAGTTGACCGGTAATTTAATAGTAGATTGCCAGTAATCTAAATATTTTTAGCTAACTGATCATTTTTGAACGCTAAATCTGAGTAATTGATTCGTTAAAATTTCTTCGCATCTCAATAAATCCAACTTCGTATTGCACAATATTTATGAAATTTAACTTAGTCCTATCAAATACAGTAGTACAGACCTAACAGTAGCGTTCAATAATCAGTTATCTGCACGTAAACAGAATGAGTCAACAAATTATTATCCTCTAGCAACATCACTGTGCGGTAACTCAGTCAGAAATGCATATTTTGTTTAATTTATCCACAACGTTCATTACTTTTGAACGAAATAGTAGTAATTGAATTAGTATTAAACACTATTAACAGAGAAAAGTTTCTGAATAAAAATCTGTTATCTTGTGTCGTATTATCTCTTTTACATTGACTGCAGATAGGCGTAAAATGTAATTATTATTTTTTACTGAGCTATCACGATTTAGTTAGGGTATTGTTGTTCTTTAACTCGTAGTATGTACGTGTAATCGATTTCTTTTCTAAAGGTACAGCGATTCCAGAGGGGCACTATGCAGTTGAATTACCTAAGACTTCTAGTCTAGCAGAGATCGTTCATTAAGCAAATTAATGACCTCTGACTTCTGTCGTCATCTTGCCCACCCAAGGTTTTTATTTTCGGTACAGACTGGCACATAAATTACCTTAAGCAGCGTGAAAACACCCATTAACGTCTTTATCACAGGGTTCGGTGGAGTTCGTTGAGTCGGACCAGCTGAGGATTGA
Source organism: Chamaedrilus cognettii (assembly GCA_034695025.1). Classification (NCBI taxonomy): domain Eukaryota; kingdom Metazoa; phylum Annelida; class Clitellata; order Enchytraeida; family Enchytraeidae; genus Chamaedrilus; species Chamaedrilus cognettii. Next base: position 4,857 of record JAQIWG010002848.1, on the reverse strand, counting down.
CGTCAACGTGACGTCGCCGTCACTCAGCGACCTCGCTCGAGTGCACTACACCTACACGGACTACCACGGGTCGCTCCTTCTCCAACTCGTGAGTACCCTCCTCTCAATATTCAAACTGGTGAGTACCATCATCTTTACACTCCAACTGGTGAGTACCATCATCCTTACACTCCAACTCATGGGTGCCACTAGCTCTATACTCAAACTGGTGAGTACCATCATATTTTCACTGTAACTCGTGAGTATCATTATCTCTACTCAAGCTGGCGAGTACCATTACACTCCAACTCGTAGCTGTATCATTCTCTTGCTTGCTAGTGGGATGAAGAAGGGAGGTGAGAGCGTCTGGTAGTGAGATGAGGAGGGCAGATGAGGGGACTGGTAGTGGGACGAAGTGTGAGGTACTGGGATGTGGGATGTGGAAGGAAGGTAGGAGAGACGGGTAGAGGGATGTGGGGAAGAGATGGGAGGGACTGGTAGTGGGATGAGGAGAGGAGGTGGGAGGGACTGGTAGTGGGATGAGGAGAGGGGATGGGAGGGACTGGTGGTGGGATGAGGAGAGGGGGTGGGAGGGGCTGGTAGTGGAATGAAGAGGAGCAGTAGGAGAGACTGGACGTGGGTTGAGGCAGGAGGTGGAGGGGACTGGTAGTGCGATGAGGGTAGGTGGGAGGTACTGCTAGTGGAATGAGGAACGACGGTAGGAGAGACGGGTAGTGGGATGAGGGCAGGTGTAAGAGACTGTTACGGAAATGAAGAAGGGAGGTGAGAGGGACTGTTAATGTGTTGAAGGAGGAGGTGGGATTGACTGGTACTGGAATGAGGAGGAGACATGGGAGGAATGAGGGAGGAGGTGGGAGGTACTACTAGTGTGATGATGGCAGGTGGAAGAGACTGTTATTAGAATGAAGAGGGCAGGTGGGAGGGACTGGTAATGGGATGAGGCCGGTGGGAGGGACTGGTAGTGGAATGAAGAAAGGAGATGGGAGGGAGTGGTATGTGATGAGGGAGGAGGTGGGATTGACTGCTAGTGGAATGAAGAAGGGAAATGGGAGAGAGTAGTAGTGTGATGAGGGCAGATGGGAGCGCGGAGCCGCTGGGAGAGCGAGCGCGTGCTCCGACTGACCAACGCTTGTAAAGTACGCGTCGTGAATATCTCATTGAGGAACACAGGCGCAGAGCAATCAAGGGTACGACCATCAGGCAGGATACATGCAGCGCATAGAGACGTTGAAGACTGAGACAATGGTATGGCTCTACTTTGCCGCGATGCACTGAACCTAACTTTTACAGCCTTCGTTACTACGCACTCAAGTATAGCCTTTGTTAACTCCAAAACCATCACCGCCAGCATCGATATGAAGGTAGGGAAAACAGAGAGAGATCAGGAGTGACAACCAATATGCTCATAATTACTATTCATTTAGTGACATCATCGCTTTCGCATCTCCACTTCACACAAGAGGGCCTTGTGCCCGAATTGAAATCTTGTGGTCTTGTGCACATGGTCCATGTTCAATATCCAAACAACGCGGAGCATTATTGCATATCTGAGAGTCTTTCTTACAGCATTATTTGGCATGTCAGGCATACCTGAAGCATGTTTTCTAGCAATTCTGCGAGAAACATTCTCAGATGCTCATTTGTGCTCAATGACGTTTAAATATTACAACTGTGCCGCTTCTCTTGCAAACATTGATTGTTGGTGATGAGACAAAGGCAGCTGGATGGCTGTCACTCCTAGTTTTGTTTCAGCTCTAGGCATTGAGCTGAGAGCTCATTGTAGTTTGTGGACTGCTAGCCACCAACTAACTAACCGCCGTTTTGACGTCTATTGTATTATGTTAAAGCCCACGTTCTCACGTTAGTTAGACGTTTTGCGCTGTAGTGAGGACTGCTGGGGCTCTGTTTCTACGGCCTGCTAGCCACATTGGATATCATACTGAATTTTTCACCACGCCACCCTTTATCCAATTCGGATGACTTACCGCTTACCAAAAATTCAGTGCTTGCTTGTGGTACGCTGGTCATTGCGATGATCCTTTCGGCGAATGCCAACATTTCTGTTGAGGTTTAGTGATGCGAGCGTGTCTACGTTAAGCCTGGCTCAAGTGGGACGTCGCGCGCTATAATGTCCAATCTGTATGTGCGCGGGATGAGAACACTACCATCCCTCAACTCGCCATCTGGGCCTATCGTCGAGTGAATCGGCTATAATCAGACAATCAGACGTAAACGGTTCTTTCTTGAAACCAATTGAGCAGTTTGGTAGCAAATTATTTAACATCATATTTGATTTGGAAGCGACAAATATGATGAAGTTATGGCTACAAATTGATATTATTTCTTGTGTAGGGTCCTATATAAGTATATATAAGCCTATATATAAGGCCTATATAAGCCTATATAGCCTATATAATCTCTCTATATAATATGAGCCTATGTAAGCCTATATAAGGCCTATATCCTGCGATCTGATTTACTATCGCAATGCGGATCAAGATGCTGTTCCAGGCTGAGTTCCAGGCTTCCTGAATCTACTGTATGCTGTCCTGAACTGTTTTTGTTCTTGTGCCACTCTATGATCGTCCACTATGTCTCGATGAACACCCACTATGTCTCTATGATCATCCACTATGTCTCTATGATCGTGTACTTATGAGTGTTTATGTACTGTCAAGTCTATCAGACGAGCAGAAGCTCAGCACAGCATAGTTCGCTGGTGGGTTCTCTAACAAAACTGAGTATCGCCCCCCCCCTCTCCGCCGATGATCCCCCTTGCCTCCCTGCCCCCCCCCCCCCGCCTTCGTGCGACTATACTGTACAGCGTACAAGTACGGAGTGAGCGACGCAAACAATGATGCGAGTAGTCGGACTGAGTCCAATTGATTGATTGATTGCGTGTCGCCTATCTTCCATCCCACCGCCACACACATTCCCCCCTCCCTCCCTTTGTCCTTCCCGTTATCCTGTCCCGTACTCGATTTCATTGCGTGCCAGGCCTTCGTGGCGTGGCGTATTGTCATAGCTTCATTGTTTAGGTCCTGATTAAATCACGCAGTCGATCGCAGCGTGCTGCGGCTCATGTCTGTTACACGCCTGCTTAATGCAGCTGGCTGGCTCGTCCACGGTATGTATAGGTACCGAACCGTAGGCCCAAGATCTGACAGGTTTGCAGTTTTGTAGATACCCGCATCAGCAGCGACGGTGACAGTTTTTGTGCTTTTGAGGCAAAACTAATACTTTCACTATCCACTGCCTGTCCACAGCCTACATGTACATGCCCCCTGCAGCTGCACTATGGATGAGTGTTTCGCATACCATGCTTCAGCTGTCGCTCTGCATTAGAGAGTGAAATGGGGTTGGGAGAAGTGGGTAACCGCGGTAAATCGCGGTAAGTTTCGTGAGGAGCGGGTGAAAAATATTTGAAGAGCGGTTTTTACCGCGGGGCGGGGACAGCCGTCAATAATTTCCCGCGGTAAATGGGGAAGGGGGTTGCGATAAAACCGCGAGGTGGATAAGGAATTTAATTAAGATGCTAATCAATTCATAACAATTTGGGGAAGGGGAGGGGAAGGGGAGCTAGAAGCCTCCCCATGTCGCTCTCTACTACACACCCCATTACAATTTTGAACCCCTGACAGTCATGTCGCTAAAGCCATCTGTTTCCCACACTACAGATGTTGACTTGTTCGGTGACCCCAGTCGTCATGGTTTATATTGGCAGTTATCAGCTCGAGCTTAATGGTCTCTGAAGCATTCTCGGCCTATCGGCCGCGCTCACAGGTTCACAGCGGTAATTAGCGGCTCCTTATCGGCTCCTTATCGGCTCCTTATCGGCTCCTTATCGGCTCCTTATCGCCGCTGTCGATACAGCTGTCTATAGTGGGCGCGGCGGGAGGCGCTGACAGGATGCTCGGCACTCGGCAGAGACAGTCATTAAAGCATCATTGGGCATCTTCGTCATGCAAGGATGGTCCCAGATGTTTATTCCGAGAATGGGAGAATGCGTGTTGCGATCAAATATGCCGATGTCCGTGTGAAATTTTGATAGACAAGCCTTATCTGCATTAACACTGAGCGATGCGCTCTTTCACCGCCCCTCCCTCAGCATCCTCAAATACCCCACCCCCCCTTTGGCAGAAAGCTAGAAGGTGCGGTATCACTATATATGAGTATTTTTCTGAGGAAGGGACACATTTGAGATTTTTCTGTCCCAGAGCCATAACTTTTGCTGTGAATATTTTTTTTTCGATTTTTTTTCGTAATTCGGTAGAGGAGCACTGTTGTGAGACGGGGCAAACCAGTATAACACTCCTGAATGACTGTATCATGGAAAAAAAATCGTTGGAATGTGCTAAAAACGTCAATTTTGGCTTGTCCCAAACGACCCCAGCCACGAAACTTGCCCTAAAACTAACATTGTTTTCCATCCAAATTAATTTTTTTTATGTATTTCAGTTAGGTATATGATTGTTCTAGCATTGTGTATGCTCTAAGGCGCATTTTAAACACATTTGCGTCCTCAGGATAAAAAAATATCTTGTCCCTAAAAATACCCCTATGCTCCGTTACCGACGAATATCTTGCAACTACACGAATGCTATGAACTAAAATCTTTGGATGTTTGGTTTAGCTGGAAGACAGGGACGCAGAGTACTGTATCCTGTAATAGAAATTCTGTTTACTATCGTCGTTTTTGCGTAGGACACAACAATATCGACACCACCGGAAGAGTACGTTAATTATGTACTGCTCCGTTACCATGGATTTCTCGCGTCCAGTATTGGTTTTTTTTACAGTTTTTTTTAAAGGTTCTGGGGCAACTTGCAGGACCTCATTCGATATCTTACTTGTATT
>JAQIWG010002847.1:0-19325 GCA_034695025.1 Chamaedrilus cognettii | reverse complement strand
AGAGTTTTTCAACAAAGTTAAATACCAGAATGAATGTAAAACACTTGATTAAAGCTGTGTCTGCTATGCACAGAAATCGAGTTCAGTACTGGGACTATTTGGGCCTCGTTAAGTCACAAGTTCAAGTCTAATGTTCAGAATTCAAGTGCAACACCTCTCATATCTAAGTATTTATATGAGAACTTTATCTTCAACGCAATAAGGTTGAAGAAAGGGGTGAACAGGATCTGCAAGCGCCCTCTTAGCCAATAATGGAAAGACGCTGCATAGGTCTTATATACCAAAGTATGTAACAAAATATTTTCTAGAAATTATACAAAGAAACTGGTTTTCAAATGACCCCCATACTACTGTTATCTAATACAGATTAATATGAAACTTTATTCGCACATTGGACGGACAAACAATCAAACAACATCAATTAAATGAAGGAAAAAAAGCGAAACAAATGAAATGAACAGTAGCCAAATGTTGCTATGGTCATGGCCTCAAGCCCTCAACATTGCCAAATAGTATGAATATAAACCTCAATCTGTATCAAATCGACTATAATCAAGTACACATACTAATGTTCGCATTTCATCAAATTATTATGAGATTAATGCTTAATTGCAACATGATATAATACATGCAGCGTTGGGCCAATTTTGAAAATACTAGGCCTGTTTTAAATTTAGCTTAATCAGCAAACCATGTTTACTTGCTTGTGGGTTGTTAGAATTGTATAAGAAAAAAAAAAAAAACAGTGGATTAATTTTTTAACGATATTTACTTCGCCGTACGCCAGATTTACAATCGGTGCGCCATCGTTAAGGCCTAGCAGACCTTAAGTAATGACCTTTACCTCGACGGCTTGAAGAGGCAATCAGTTCAGTAGGCCTACTGACCTGAGTGCATGGCATTGCTTGAAAGCATGTTCTGACATGCGTATGAGTGCACATTTCAGTTTTAAGAACGATCATTTGATGGTTTAAATAAATCCTTAATAAGAATTCAGTTGCATGTGAAGTGCAGCAAAGTTTTAGCCTTCGGTTTGATTTATAGTATACTCATTGACTTGTGAGGGTTGGTCAGGGGCTGGACATCCACCCCCTGCAAGCCGGGTGACAAAGAATTAACCTTCAGCCCAGAGCTCCACGAATGAGCCAAAAAAGTGACTATGGAAGAAGGAGCTTTTCTGTGCGGGCTCTTTTGCATAGAACCGGACTGTAATGGTGATTCTTACTATAGACGGTCCTTAGATTTCAAACCTCCACCCAGCCATCCATAGAAAATAGTTTTCTCATTTGATCATAATAACTAAGCCTGCTACAAGTCGATTTCCATAAAATATAAATAGCTACTGTTATTAAGCGCCACAGGCACACTGGTGCACACTGATTATATACTTTATATACAGATATTATATGTGTTGTATATTTTAGTTATTTGCTGGTGTAATCCATATATCCAAATGTTTACTGTTTAAGCCTTGACAAGGGTTTTTCATGTGCATTCAATGGTTATATTTTTTTTATAGAAGATGTTATTTGTATCCATTTCTTATTCATCGTCAGAGCTACCTGGCCAGTTTCAGATTTCTTGTTTATATTTATTGTTATGCGTGAGATTAAAAATTTGTTGTGGCGATTTTCTATTAAATAACGAATATAAATAACGAACACTATTAATGATTAACATGCCTAATTTTTATTAATGCATCAATTTTTATTATTGAGTACTAAACTACAAAACTAGCAGTCTTTTCCTGTCGACTCTGTTAATGTCCATGTTTTCACACAGGTTTGGACGTTTGAGCCCGTGTGAGAGCTGCAGGAGCTGGGTTTTTATTGCCGGATGCTTTTCCTGACGCCAACCAAATAAATAATTATCTGGCACGGGGTTGGCAGCTAGCGACACTTGTGTGTTTAACAGCCTTGCTGAAGGGCCTGCAACACTATGGTTTCATAGTTGCTGGCGCGGGGACTTGAACTCAGGTCCTCTGGACTCAAAGTCCAACGCCTTGACCGCTACACCACCGACGCCTGTCTGAATTAAGTTACTCTCACAAATCCCGCAGATCTCGGACGTGACACGTCGTTCCTGCAAGCTCGCATGGCACGCGCCGGTCAGCGACGGCGGAGACGAAATACGCCACTACGCGGTGGAGTATCGCTTCACCGGCGCGTTCAAGTGGACGCGCACCAACGACGGGGAACGCACACCCGACAGATTCTTTCGCGTGTCCGGGCTCCAGGGAGATCTAGACTACGAGTTCAGGGTCGCCGGGGAAAACAGGGCGGGGCTGGGGGCGTGGTCGGAGGCGTCGACGGCCGTCAAGGCTCACGATCCAACAGGTAGGCTGTTTGCGGACGGCGAAATGGGTATTAAATCTGTGTAGTTTCTTATTCATGGGCGCCGGCGGGATTTTTTCCAGGGGGGAGCAAAACACATTTTATTCATTTGATTATAATGAGCCATATTGGAAGCATTGATATGTTTAGGGTTAGACATAGGTGTAAGCCTTTTTGGAGAGAAATCTTTATTTGTGCATCGTACTTGCTTTGTGCTTAGCTTATCATTGAACTGTATCTTATTTGTGTCAATAAAGCAATATATATGGAAAAAGAATTTAAAATTAATTGCTTATCGTATTGCTCGTCTGTTCTGTGACAGTCGGCAAGGAGCCGACGATCCTCTCCCCCCTCTGCGACATAGCGACTAACGCCGGCAAGACGATCAAGCTCGAGTGTGACGTCTCACTGGGCAAACCCAAGGCCGACATCAGATGGTATGACGTCATCGGCTTGTGAATAATTCACTGCTGGGGCCGTAGTCACCATAGCCGCGACTGCCTAGCTGGAGCGAGGTTTGAGGTCGCGCCATCCAAAAACGCACAGCATTGGCCGTTTAGCGGGAGCCACCTCAAAACTCACTCTAGCTAGGCAGTCGCGACTATGGTGACTGCGGCCCCAGGCCTTGTATTTATACCATTTTCAGTTCTATGGATTATTAAAGGTTCATCACTTGATGAATGATGAATGAGCTAACGGCTGTATGGAACCCAAGGTCTGATGGTCCGGAATTTTTTTAGTTTTACTCAATTAGCTCTCTGTCTTGCTATTTATTTTTATTTTCTCTCCCACTATGCAGATGAGCGAATCAAGGATGCTTTCTTAAGATTCCGCAGACATTTTTATTTGTTTTTGTTAACTTTATCTAATCTATACAAACAATGATTTAAATAACAATTGTACCTCATCTGCAACTAATTCGTATTGAAGGTAACAAAAAATCCCCTTTAAGGCGCAATGAACGTGGAAAAAAATTTGTTTGAAAGCCTTGTCGTTACATAACGCGGGCACCGTAGACATTTTTGCACGCGCAGGTACCGCGACGTGCGCGAGATCTACAAGGGCGTGAAGCATCGCCTGGCGTGCGAGGACAACGTCGCGTCCCTCACGATCAGCGGCGTGGACCACACTGACGCGGGGCACTACCGCTGCGAGGTGTACAACCAGCACGGGCGCGTAGAGACCTCCGCCAACCTCGTCGTCAATGGTGATTTTATCTCTTTGTTTAATTTTTGTCTCCCTCTCTAGTGTGCTGCCGCTTGGCAGGTCCCTGGCATCCAACTTTTACACTCCGATCTTTTTAGTCAGTAATATTATTGCATTTGTGCGAACAGTTTTGATATTTGATTTTTGATTCTTAATTTGATTGATGATTTCTTGTAACCATAATTTCTAATTTTGACCGTAATTTCAATTTTGAATGTTATTGATATTTATTATCATTGTTTCTATTTGTTGACATTATTTCTATTTCTGAACCCTGATTCTGATCTCCCCCCCTCGTGCGCAGTTGCCCCAGTGCTGGATATCGATGCGCGCTACCGCGCCCCTCAAGAGGTGAAGAGCGGCTCTACTCTCATTCTGCCCATCAACTTCACCGGCATCCCCCGCCCCAAGGTAATAATAACTGTTTTTTTTTGTTTGTTGTTTTGCCCTCGGTACTGCCTTCCCGAGGGACCTATAAAGATAGGTGTAAACGGTTTGCTCTTGGACGGTTCGCGCTTGGAATCAGATAGTGAGATAAAAGTGCCCGTAAAGCACTCAGTTAAAACGCTGGATGGCAAAATTATTATTATTGGTTAATATTGCAAAAAACATAAATATACTGCTACTCTACTACTTGCGCTACTGCGAGGATAGAAAGATTAAAATGTAATCAACTAAAAAGATTTTTTATTATGTTTTTTGGATGCGTTTGCGAGGGACTTTAATGAATTGATGTAGATATCTTGCTCTGCGTGCTATCCCTCTATGATTTAGAAAACAATTTCAATGATTAATTTAATAATTTTGAGTCATATCAAAAACAGTCGTGATAGCGGTGGTAGTCTTTTTTTGGGTAGCAGTGGTGGTTTTTTTTGGGGGGCTTATGGACCGTGTGTACTAACTAAAACTATTACAATCAGTTCAGTGACTCGAGGCCAAAGCAAGGAACCACTCCCCCTTCTTCAGTCGCCTTTTATGATTGGCCTGAGGAGCTCTCTGGGCTGCAGATAGATCTATTTTGCTTTTACTCCAGTCTACACGGGGTTGCACAATATTAAAAACCAAATTCAAGGCAAAGGTAAATTGAAAATTTATAAAATTTTAGGTGTCGTGGTATCGCAATGGCACTCCGCTGGGGCCGCGGCCCGGTCACGTGCTGGTGGACAGTGGCGACACCTACTCAACCCTCACGGTGCTGGGGGTGGAAACCGAGGAGGGCGGGCGCTACGAGGCGAGGGTCGAGAACATCGCAGGGGCCGCGCGACAGGGCTTCGACGTCGTCATCAAATGTGAGTCGTGACGTAATATTCGTCTTACTTCAGCAGGATTGTTGGCTCTTATTTGGATCTTACTATTTATTTTGCATATTTTTAGCATCATAGGCATATCTTTTACCCGCAAATCGTTAGGTGGCGAGGATATATTATATCGGCAGAAAAAGGACCTGAGGGAAAAAGAGCAGACGGTGTGCGGTTGTCGGACCGATGATGACGTCAGATCATGCAGTAGACCTCTCGCTCGGGCTTTGTAGCCTTTGTGCTAGAGAACGTTGTAGCGTGTTATAGCGCAGCTTGTTACTGATTCTTGCCTGTGAAACTTTATTTCCTTTTGGCCTGCATTATTATCATACAGATCTAGATTTTATTCTAAGGCCTATATAGCTGTATATACAGTAGGCTGCGACTGACTAGGCGACCTGAGGCAGGACATCACCGAGTGTGGTATTGCATTTCTGCCTCTAGCTCTTCGCTAAGTGTGTGTGATTTTTGCCAGAGAGCATTCTACTACGTGTGTTATTTCTGCCTGTAGCCGTCCACTGCGTGTGTTTTTTCTGCGCGTAGCCGTGCCTCTGGCGCCTTCTAGCCTGCGCGTGACAAGCATCCAGCGCGACGCCGTCACGCTGTCGTGGGAGGAGCCGGATCACGACGGGGGCGCGCCCATCACGGGCTACGTGATCGAGCGTAGTGACGCAACGCGCGGGGGCTGGGCGACCATTGGGACCGTGGACGCTATGCTTACCAATAGCTTCAGGCACGTACCAATGGCAATAATTTAGCATATTTTGTATTTATCAATATTTTCTAATGTTTTTCAGCGCTAATTTATGTGAGCGTATTATGTGAACACGTAATTAAGGTCAGCAGATTTATCTAAGCACTTATGTACGTATTGTTTGGAACTTTTTCTTGTTTCATTAACCCCTTGTCGGATATCTTTGTACAATGCACTTTGAGACTTTGAGACTTAGCTTTGAAAAGGATCCACCCAGCCTCGTCTTCGACACGCAGCAAGCCTCGACGAGTCTGTCTGTCATGGCGCTATATTTTGAGGCCTTTTTCATCATTTTTCTTCACTATAAAGTAGCAAAACCAATGAGGTAGTAATAGTAATGGTACAAACAGCAAGCATTTAGTATAAATTTGTGTGAGTAATTATTACAGATTCAATATTTTTCAGCTATATTTTGATCATATATTACGGTATAGCTGTTTATTGACTAGCTAATGTTGAACATATTTAACAGTTGCAATCAATTTAAAGTTTAAACTTGGTGATGAATTACTATGTAGACTTTCTTTTCCATACCTTTGGCTTATATTTGCTGCGTGACTGCAGAGTGCCAAAGTTGCTAGAGGGCAGTCGGTACTACTTCCGAGTGATGGCTGAGAACGCTGTGGGCACGGGGCGACCCATAGAAACAGCGCAGCCTGTGGAAGTCAAGAGTCCCTATGGTCAGTGCGCTCTTTTCTTCTTATTGCGCTTGTGCACGCAGTTCCGGAGAGATGTTATACAAGCCAGAGGCATTTTGGACTGGACGGTGTGGGACTCTAAAACCGGGATCTCATCATCATTTTATGCCATTAGTGTTTGCTGCGATTGCTGTTAACAATAGTTGCAATAATAATAGTTAATAATAGATAGTAGTTAACAATAATAATAATAGCAGCTACCATTGAACCCCCTGCAGGCCGGGGAACAAACCCCCTACGCTTGTGAGTTCGTTTTGAAAGGAAAAATACGACATCGGGGGAGAAAAGTTTGTAGATATGGGATATTTTGGGCCTAACTTAGTTGTCAAGCAATAGTGACTGTCATCGAGCACTTTGGTCGGGTTGGCTGAGCGAAATAGGACATGTCTAGTGAGGACACTGAATAAGTGACATTACATCATACTTTACATCATCAATTCATTTTTCTCATTTAGACACCCCGGAAGCCCCGCGTAACGTCGAGATAGCGGAGACCTCTCGCGCTGGCATCACCCTTCAGTGGCAGGCGCCGCGCGCGGACGGCGGTGCGCCGGTGCGCGGGTACGTGGTGGAGCGCGCGCAGGGCTTCAGCGGGCGCTACCAACGCCTCACGCGCGGGCCCATCCCCGACACTTACTACAGGCAGGAATTAGACAAATATATATGTAGCATTACACAGGCCTGAATGTATGCCTTGAAACTTGATTAGCAGTTTTGCTAATGGGAAATTTAGATATGACTAGTAAATCTTTAAGTTTAGCGTAACCAAATTTAAAGTAGGCAAGTATAGGCACTATAGCAAGTTTATGTGTAGATTCTTAGACATTAGTAAACCATGGAGAAAACTTAATGTTCTGATATCTATCGTGTAATCAGTTGGAAAAATAGCGCAATAAAAGTGACAACGGTGAGCGGTAGTTGTTGTTCAAGTGTTAAGAATATTTGGCCAAAGCAGAAGTATATACAAATACAAGGAACAAAAATAAAATATCAGACAAAATACAATTGCGAATGCATGTAATATTGAAGCCTTGCTGCAGGGACACGAACGTGCACGACGGGTACGAGTACGAGTATAGGGTGGCGGCGGAGAACGAGGCCGGGGAGGGCGCGTTCAGCAAGGCAATCGGGCCTGTCACACCCAAGGATCCGTTCGGTGAGTTGACTCACGTTTGAAATTATTTTGTTTTGGTTCAACTTTTTAAATTAATGTCAGTAATGGTTTATTATTTAGAGAAGTAGACCTACTCTTTATACGCTTAATCTCAAACGAGTGAAGTTGGATTTTAGGAAAATTCCACTTTTTCACACCATTTCTTCGCCGGTTTCATTCTATTCAAAACTCATAAGAAATCCATGTTCAAGCAGATTGCTTAGCAGCATTATGCATTCCTCTTCGATTTTTAAACGAATATAGAATGGTCCAATTATGGAACACAGTATATTTGATGTATAAAATATATATAAGGTATATTTGATGCATATGGAGAGTTTTTCAGCATAAAACTGAGTCACTATTGGGCATTTGGTATTACTTTAACTATCAACTACTTAAACTACACCGTGGCTCAAAAGTAAAGGATCCAGTGAATTTCTTCAATAACTTCGGAACACAAGCGTTGTCAGTGAAATTTTTACCACATTGCTTAATCGTTTTTGATACTAAATGCAGTCCTTAAGCTACAATTAATGATTTGCATTATTGGTTTAGACTACTGGCAGGCAGTCAGGTAAATGTGTACTTCATACAGACAAGCCGTGGCCCCCCGGCAAGCCCATGGTAACCGCCATGACGCGCAACTCGGTCGGCCTGACCTGGACCCCGCCGCGCAACGACGGGGGCAGCGCGGTGACCGGCTACGTCATCGAGTCCAAGTCGAGCTCCTACTACGCTTGGACGGCGTGCAACGTGGGGGTGAGGGTCACGGAGCCCCACTTTACGGTGGGTAATCTAAGCGAGGGGACGTCATACGAGTTCAGGGTGATCGCGGAGAACAAGAGCGGGAGAGGGGAACCGTCGCCGAGCTCGAACCCGGTCGTCATCAGGGACCTCATCGGTAATAATATTTAAGTATTTAAAGTGCGGTACAATAAAAAATAAATACAATAAAAAAACGTGTAAACTAAAATAGAGTCCAATAGCACATAGAAACTGTAACCAATCAATCCGATTTCCAATTAATTTGTCTCACCCATGCTGCGCTCCAGATTGAAGAGAGGATTAGGATTTGATTGACCTGCCCTCTGAATTGCTAAAGTTGCATTTTATTCCTCAAATATTACGAAGTATAGCGCAGGCAATGAACAGAACAGGGTTGCGTGGGTTATATGATATTTGCTGAAGGGATTAAATTGCTTTGACTGATTGCACCAGGCTGATGTCATCGTGCGAGCATGCCAGTGTGTCATTGCGTCAGTGTGTCATAGTGTCATTTGTCACTGTGCACGTGCAGGTGGCAAGGGTCCGCTGGTGCACGAACACCTTCACGACGTGTACGCGCGGCCCGGCGGCCTCGCAGAGTTCCAGTGTCGCGTCGCTGGGGAACCCGCGCCCAAGATCTCCTGGTGGGGTCCTTTATCATTCTATGCGTGCAATATATTTATTTTATTTTATGAAACGATAGTTTTAGATTGACTTCATGCCAGATCTTTGTTTGATATCTGGGATTAATTACTATTTTTCTCGAAACCTGCAGTTTGCTTCGTAATTTTTGTTCAATTTCTGGATTTAAGCATATTTTGTTTAGCTAAATTCACGCTTTGAAGGAATTACGAAAGGTGAATTCTTTTCAATTGTTCCAGTGCATACGATTACTGATAGCCTCCACTATCATAGCAGCCAATTTCAACTTTGAAAATCCCTGCAGACTGGGGTAGAAAGAGAATAGACCGGCAGCTCAGAATTTTTGGGCGAGTCGTAGAAGGCAACTAAAGAAGGGGGACGGTTCTTTGGATCGTAATAATCTGTGTTACTGCACACGGTCCTAAAACCCCAAACGAGCAAGATTCTACTTCACTAATTTACAACCTTGTGTTCAGATATCCTACAATACTGCCCCTTAGTAATATTTCCTGCTTTTGTGTTTTGTTATTTACTGAAAGAGTTTTGTTACGCGCACATAGGAGCAAGGACTACCAGGCACTGATCGACGGGCACAAGTACGTGATGAAGTACGGCGACTCTCTCGCGACGCTCTCTGTGCGTGACGTCACCGACAAGGATCGTGGTTTGTACACGTGCGAAGTCACCAACGCGCACGGGTTCTCAACATCGTCCGCCGCACTCCACCTCAAAGGTACGTCCGGCTTGAATTGCTGTTGACTATAATTTTGCTTGAAAAGTTGTGCTGAGCATGATTGCTAAGACATTTGACGATTCTGCCTTCATCTTCTTCATTTTTGCAGGTTCCTTTGTTTTTGAAATCTTTAGCAATGCGCTGCCGATGACGCCGTGACACACAGAAACAGGCTTTAAAGCTGTAATTGTTATCATTATTCACTAATATTGCTCAGCAGATGCACCTACATGTTCTCTCCTCTACATGGAAATTATAACAAGCTGCTAATCATCACGATTGTTTGCTACACAGCTGTTAAGCCTAGTCAATTAGCAGCGTATTTAATTATTGAATTTGTCTCGCTAATTGTAAGTAACCAATACCTTGTATTTTAGTTCTATTTAAGTTCCTTTAAAATTATTTTGACACAATACAATACGGTCACATTACTGTTGCTGTTTCAGAGCCGCCGAAGATCGACATCGACCCCCGCCTGCGCCACCTGTCGGCCCACGTCGGGGGCGTGGCCAAGATCAGCGTGGGTGTGGAGGGGGAGCCCGCGCCCTCCATCGCCTGGTTCAAGGACGGGGTCGCGCTGAGGTCGCGCCCCAATGTGCACGTAGACTCGACGGACTACCTCGCGACCATTGCCATCAAGCGCATGACGCGCGAGGACGAGGGCGAGTACGAGATTGTGGCGCGTAACGAGTGGGGCACTACACGCGAGAAGTTCACGCTCAAGGTCATGGGTGAGTGGGAGAGCAGAGTTCATGTTGTTGTTGTTGTCGACCCCCCTCCAGGTTTGCGACGTCAGGCCCAGAGTCCCACTGCATTGTTTCAGGGAATGGCCAGCCGCCTCTCCCATGTTTCCAGCAGGGCCGCCGCCCTCTCAGGGTCATTCCACAAATCCAGTGGGATGAGTTGTAGGGCAAAGTTCATCATTGTGGCCATGGGCAGCAACTACTTTCACTCCCGTAATTTTAAACTTTTATCTTTTTTAATTTCTATCAAATCTGTTCATATGCTAGTGAACCATTAACAGCTTTGGATTAAATTAATCCAAGAATCTCTTGTTGTGTCTATATAGTAGTTTCTTAATAATAGTGTATGGATAATAATGCAAATTGAAATTAATGGAAAAAAACAATACGTTCATTTAAACTTAGGAACTGGAAAATAAAATTACTGTTTGGTGTATTCCATGAATGGTCATATTACTGATGAATGCAGCCTAGTGAATAAATACACTAGGCCGTAAGAATGTCCTGATGACTAATGCATTCAAAACAGCATATAATAAGTACAATATTGATTGATCTTGGATTAACATTTTGACGCTCGATTTGAAAACTCGGCCAACGAAAATTTATTACCCGTTTCGCTGCCCGCAGACATACCCACTGCGCCGCAGAACCTCCGCGCGAGTGATGTCCGCTCAGACGGCGTCACGCTCGACTGGTCCAAGCCACGCTCGGACGGTGGCGCCCCCGTGACGTCATACGTCATCGAGCGTCGCGAGACCTCGTCCAACTACTGGGCGCCGGCGGGAAGCAGCGCGGAGGGAACGCGATGCAACGTGATTGGTCTGCGCTCGGGAACCGAGTACCAGTTTAGGTATAAAATTAAATCCAGGCTAAAAACTCATTTCTTCAAAACCGCTCTCTGTATGTAGTCTGCTGCACTTCTCCGCACCTACGATTCAAGCAAATGATGTTTTTTCCAACTCCGTTTGCATGACACATTTTCGGTGCGCTGCAAGTGCAATATACATACATGCATGCATACAAAATCCTGTATAATACTTTCACTATTTCTTGTTTTGTTAAGTCTGTCATTGAGAACAATCGCATAAAGTTGATATTTTCTTTATTTTCTATATTAGAGCCAATGTATATTATATAGACTTGTGCTGCAACAAGGCTAAGTTGTACAGTGCATGTATATCTGCGGTCAGCCTTGATAGGCAGTTTTTCCTTCTCTGACGACCGGCTAGTACGGCGGAAAACTCACCAATCTATTTATAGTTGATCCTTAACTATATTTGTTGTTATTTTGTGCTTTTTTTCGCTCTGTCAGCGAATAAATGTCTTGTCTTATCGTAGGGTGTTCGCCGAGAACGAGATGGGAGTGAGTGAGCCGTGTACACTGTCCGTCCCCATCAGGCTGCTCGGGGGAACTGGTGAGACCCACCGTTAGTTTTGCTGTAAAATTGATTTGATTAAACCCCAGCCCCATCCTTAACCCCCAACCTTAGAGGGATCGGTGAGGGTCACGCGACCATCGGCAAATAGGACGATACGCTTTAGATGGGACTGCCGTCATTGATGATTTTTAAAAGTTCTGATAAGGAATTTGAATGGTTCAAAGTCAGCAATAGTGTTGCTTTGAAGCTTTGAAAATGTTTGCTGGTCTTTGGGCACGCACATTTCTCCACACCACCGAATCGGTGTTTTTTAGGAAAGAAACTCCTACAACAAATACTACCGTTACATGTATGTCATTTGGATATAATGGTATATATTTTGGTATATATTTTGGATATAATGGTATATATTTTGGTATATATTTTAGATATAATGGATATTTTCAAGTGATAGGCTACGGATGTCCCTTCAGAGAATGTATGGCAAAGCTTGCATGCTAAATATAGCGAGTTTACTATGGGAATCATTTTTTTACACGCTGTATATAGTTATATGGTTTAAATGTAAAAACTTAAAAACAGTTGTTATTGTCAAATGTGAAATATCTCAAGATGCGCTGATTTGCTGGGAAAGCTAACAAGTAGTGTATGTGGAGTACTGTATGGAGGTGTTTGCTGACTTGTTATTTGACCAGTGTTCTATCTTCAAACTTTGTTTACAACGAATTAGCAATGGATTTAAATTTATTGCCATTTGCGACGATGGATTTAAGATTTACTACTATGGATTAAAGTGTTTCTTGTTTTTATTTAGTCGTATAACTACATTATGTTAATCTATTCAATTATGTTGATTTATTCAATAATATAAATCTATCTCCAGTGTTCCCCGAGTCCTACCTGCCGCCCCTCGCCTCTGTGCGTCACCTTGACCTTCAAGCCGACCGCGTCACGCTCGAGTGGGAGCCAATCACGTTTGAGCCTCGCTTCCGCCTCAAGAGCTACGTGGTGGAGCGCTTTAACGACCCCCCGCCGCGCTGGGACCGCCTCACCACCCTGCCTCCCTCCGTGACCAGGTATTCAAGTCAAGTTGAAATTTATTTGCCAGTAATAAATAAATCAATAATAATAGCTAAAAATTTTAAATAAGACTATTTTAAGTACAAATAAACTAATTGCTGGCACTCATATCCTGGCAGGTTACCAGGGAGTCTATGCTAGCCAATCTGTATGCTGGTCAGCTATAACGGAATAGCAGGTGATTCCCCGTATGCGATTTGATAGCATCTAAATAGCATCGATAGAGTGTACTCACAAGCGTTTCATAAAATATTTAATGTACTTGACAACAGCGTAACTAGACAGCGTCAGTTCTATATGGGATGCATTCCTTTGAGTTTGATTGTTGATGTGCAAAGATATTAAACTTTTTGGTTAGCATTAATGATATAAACAATAATATATTGCATTATCTTCCTAATTGGGATGAAGATTATGCACTGTTACACAGAAAACATAGTTTCTCTGAAAATAAAGTTTTCTCTAATTTCAAGTATTTAATGAATGATGTCTTCAAGACATCATTAGAACTCTGATTCTTTGATTCTAAACGAAACTGTGTGTGCTTTATAATAACAGCCTAGTTTATTTGAACGGTGCATCTAACATTAGGACTAGACTTGCTCTTGTATGCTTGTGTTTCGCTGTGTGATTGTTTGTGAGCTTGTTTATTGTATACTTCGCGTGTGAATAAAAGATATATAGGCTATATGCATGACATGTACAGCCCATTTACAGTTATAGTTTCTAGATGGCAAATGATATCTGATGCACGCAATCACTGAAAAATGTGATCAGAAGATTTACTTTTAAGTTCATTTGGCATTGAAATCCACGTATTAGTCGCATGATAGTTTAAACCAAAATTGGCCAAATCTGTAGGTACACGGTGCCGGGACTGAGCGAGGGGCGAAGGCACAGATTTAGAATCTACGGGGAGACGCACGAGGGGCCGACGAGCAAACCGGTGGAGTATGAGACCCCCGCCTTCACCGTCCAGCCCGGAGGTGGGTGGTGGAAAAATCTGGCCTTCGCTTTTATAAATTTAGAACATATGGGATAAACGGTTGTATGACAACATTTTTTGAACAAAAAAAAGTTTCATTTTCTGAACATATTCATTTTTTTTAATACAACGTTCGACGATAGGTAATAATTTGCTTGTTAATTTTTATCAAATATTTTCGACCAGGAATTAAAATTTGATGTCAACATTTTTTGGACAAGCATCACGTTGCATTGCGCAGTGTAGCAGATTAGCCACAGATTTTTATCCATTGCGCTGGTTAAATTTGTTGGATTTGGAAATTGAATTGAACAGCGTGCTACGGATTCAACAACTATTACGTTTGTAACCCCTACAGAACTGATGGTCTGTTGGCAGAATTCAAAATGGTATGCAATAAATGAAGATTAGATGACATTTTATTTATGATGCATATGATGGTCCCAGTTGACGTCTTTTGACATAGGAATGGACTAGTTATTAAATGGGTTTGTAATTTAATCCATTATTACATAATGAGTTAAATAATATACCCATTATTTAACTAATAAAAATATCGTTATTATTATAATAATTAACTGTGTGCTCTAGACGTGCCGTATCGTCCGGTGGGACCCCTCATCGTCACCAAGGTCTCCGCGACCTCCCTTGAGATCGAGTGGCGCCCCCCGGTGCACGACGGCGGCCACCCCATCCAGGGCTACGTCATCGAGATGACGGGGGAGAGCGGGGCCGGGGCCTGGGAGAGCGGAGGCGGGGCGTGGAAGAAGGTTGGCTACACACACAACCGCGACACGCGCTTCACGATCGCGGGGCTGGTGGAGGGCGCGAATTACTTCTTCCGTGTCATGGCGGAGAACTCGAGCGGGCTGAGCCGACCACTGCAGTCGGACTGCGTCGTGCCGAGCGCGCCCGTCGGTAGGTGGCGACACAGTATATGAAGTCTTGTAAAGGGGAATAGTTTATTCAAAAAGCAGAATCACGAGAAAATAGCCGACAGTTTGATAAAAAATACAGCATTGAGCATTGATGAATTAAATGCATTCTGCCTACGGGCTTTCAGGGCCATAACTAAATGAGCCTATCTATGCTGGCAGTCTGCAATGCTTGATCTAACTGATAAACAAAATGTAGAAACTAGTGCGTTGCAATGTGAACTTTTCGTGTTGAGAGCGCACAAAACGTAAAATATAAAAAGTGAGGCTATTTAAATAAGCTTTACATAAATTAGTTTATTGCCAATTTGGTATCGGCTGCTCCTTGAAAAAGTGTTAGTTGTATCAGTATCGGAAATTCGCTTGGCAATTTTTTAAAGCGTTTGGGTAGCTCTGCAAACCTTGCAGAAATGCCATGAAATGCCATAATTGAAATAATCTAAAAGAATATTATAGTATAAAATGCTGAATGAAATGTATAAACTTGTTTCTCTTTCCGCCGTAGCCGGCCCCAGTGGCCCGTCGCGCGTGACCTACGGCAAGGTGAAGCGTGACTCGGTGACTCTGGAGTGGGACTCTCAGGAGGACTCCTCCATCACGGGCTATCTCATCGAGCAGCGCGACCTTCGCCGTGACCTCTGGACCCCCGTACACAAGGTCGCGCCCAGGGTGCGCCACTACGAGGTCCCCGGGCTGACGACCGGGCACGAGTACATGTTTAGAGTTAGGTCAGTGAGTCGCAGCGGATTGGGCGAGGCGATCCAATCAGAGGCGCCCATCACGCTCTCCAGCCAATACCGTACGTCGTACAGTTGTAGCTGAAACTAATTATGTCCGCCTTTTTTGTCGTCGATTCTGTTAACGTCAATGTTTCACACGGGTTTAGACGGTGAAATGAAAATGATAGTGCTTTAAACTGATGCGTACCAGTTCAGATCATAGCAGATGATTCTTTCTCTTAGTTACATCAGCTTATTGAGCTGTTCAGGCTTTGCTGATAATAAAGCTTTCAAATGTAACGTTTTCCATTCCTTTATAACTTCACAATGTGCACACAATGTGCACATTGTGCGCACATTTTTTGTATCCATTATGTTAAAATATAACTTTTTCTTAGGTTTTTTGCCCTTATTTAAAGCATTTTTACATTTTCACGCCCTATTTATTTTCAATCCATGCTTTTGAGTAAGTCTGGAGCTGCAAAGGGAGATATGTAATAATTAATTAAACAATCAAATCACTTTATTGGCTATAAGTTAAAGAAAAAAAGGTGTGAAACTTGCTTGTTCTTTCCCTGCTTCCATCGTTAGGAGCGCCCTCAGCGCCGCGCGGTCCGATCGGAGTGTCCAAGCTGACGTCGGGGTCAGTTGATATCCGCTGGTTGCCACCCGACAGCACCGGCAGTCTCCCGCTCACCAGCTACATCGTCGAGGTCGAGTTGTTCTTTTCTTCTTCTTTTTCCCTGTTAACTTCTTCAGTAGTATCTTTTACGAAGTTTTTGTGTACTAGCTGCATTGTCGAGATCTAGTGTTTCTTGTCTTCTTCTTTTTCTTTGGTTTGCTGCTTTAATGCAAAAAAATATAAACCACTTGACCAATATGTGAAATGTACTGTTGAGTGATGACTTCATTCACAATCAAACTAGGGATTGATCGATTCATTCATATACATTTCTTAAGATTTTATTTTTTTATCCAAAGTCAAATTTAAAACAAATTAAATCCAGGAAAACTATCGCTGTGACGTCATCATTCGGTTCGTGCGCGACATGGCAGAGTTTTCAATGCAAATGATAGGATTTTTTCTAAGTTTCTCCTAAGACAATCTTATGATTAATATTTAATACGATTGCTTCCTGAATGAGTAACATAGTATACACTATCCTTGTGATTGAACAGTAATTACGCTATGCTGTAAATACAATATGCTAACATTATAAAAATAGTACAATTTCATTAATAAAACATGCAATAACTACTTCTGTTCTTCTTGTTTTTTTTGTATTCTGTCTTTGGACGAATGAATACTTCTATGCATTATGTTTTGAGAGTGTTTTAGCTTGTTTTTTTGTTGTTGTAAATGGATATTAAAGGCGTTTTATTATTTATTTTAACACTTCTTTCTTCTTCTTCCCTCCAGGTGAAGGAGGCTTCGCGTGCGTACTGGCGCCGCGCGGCGACCTTGAGCGCGACCCAGACCTCGCACACGCTCACTGGACTGGACGAGGGGGCCGAGTACGTCATGAGGGTCATCGCCAAGAACCAGGAGGGGGAGAGTCCCCCGCTCACCTCCGACATCATCGCGCAGCCAAAGGCTAAATGTGAGTAGAACTCAAGGATCAATATGAGTAGAGCTGAAAGCTAAATGTGAGTAGAACTCAAGGATAAATATGAGTAGGTCTCTAAGCTAAATGTGAGTAGAGTGCATAAAAAAGTAAGAAAGATGTGTTACGATGAAGTTGTTAGAGTTACAATTTGGTAACAATTGTTGCAATAAGTTGTTGTAATTGGAACTCGATTTAGCTAGTTGATTTCTTGCATGTGGCATACTGTTAAACATGAAGTTTTGGCTGCGCGCTATTTTCGCGATTTTGCCTATGATAAGTTTTGATGCACTTAATGTTTTGCAGTCTTGCGGTCTGCATCATTTTACACCTGTCATTTTTGCAAGTTTTTTCCAATGGAAAATTTTTCCAAAATTACGTGCAGGTGTAATGGTCATGTTTTGTAGTAATCTGTTATTTTTTTGTACATGTATTGCACGCTACGACCTCTTTTAAACGAATTACAAATATAAATCTAACTAGCACTATATGCATCATAGAAATGTATATCTATAGAGAGCACAACGAATAGATCGCCTGGAGTAACGGTGACAATTCGGTCAGAAATTAATTTTTTTACTTCGTATTTATGACTGTTGTAGCCGAGATGACTTGGCACAAGGGCTGAAAATTTCAATTAAAATATATCTGCATTCAATGGCATCCTTCATGACGCCATGGACAGATACAGCAGACGAATCAAAATAATGCAATTCATGTTTATTCGTCACTCATTATTCAACATGATCTTATTTTATCATATATTCACACAAAGAGCAATAACGAATAATAATCCGCGGATTTCTTGTCACTCCAGCCGCGCCCTCCGCCCCCAACATGCTCAAAGTCGAGCGTGTCACCCCTGACTCCGTCACCCTCCGCTGGTACCCACCTCACTCCGACGGCGGCGCGGAAATCACCAAATACGTCATCGTCAAGAAACCCCTTAACCAACGCGGCGACCTCTGGGAGGAAATCGGACGCGTCTCCGGCACCGCCACCACATTCACCGCGTCGCGTCTTCGGGAAAACCAACCGCATTTCTTCGGTGTGTACGCGGTAAACCGCGTCGGAGATGGGGACCGGATCGAAACCGCGCGACCGGTGACCGCGCGGAAAGCGGTGGGGAAACCGATACCGCCCGTGGGTCCCCTAACCATCCACGCGTTTAGCCATGATTCCGTGAGTTTAACTTGGGCGCATCCAGCAGGGCATGAGGGCGCGGTGTCGAGTTATCGGATCGAGAAGCGGGAAGCCGCGCGTACGACGTGGGACGTGTGCGGGACGGTGGATGCGGCGGAGACAACGTATACGGTGCGGGGGCTGCGAGCGGGAACGGACTACTACTTCAGGGTGATCGCGGAAAACGGGGCCGGGGCGTCGGCGCCGCTGACGCTGGACCGGGCCTTCATACCTAGGACTCCATATGGTGAGTGCGGGAGGCTTGAGGGCTTCTTTGTTAGGTTTTATTTGGTTAAGTATTGCTAGCTGCTGCATAAATTTATAATCGTCATAACGGTAATGGAAACATATGTGAGTTATATTGGAGGGGGTGTGCAAATTGTACTGATTTGCAAACAAAAATAATGCATTTGATGTAACTGCAATGTTGAGAAATAATGGTTCAGGTCAAGTTAATTCCTTGTTAGTTTTGTCGATGTACGAAACTAACACAACCAGCCGGCAATGCTGATTAAGCCACAAACGTGCATTCTGATTGCACAAAATTTGTGTTCAATTATGCTCACAATGCAGTTTAATTTCAGTCATTTCTTTTTCTACTTCTCGTTGCGCGCAGACAAGTCCACTACAATAGTTGCTCTTGTTGATTACATTAAATTTGTGTTGCATTTGTGATAAATTTGTGTTATATTATGCAAACAGTTAACTTTAATTTCAGTAATTTTTTCTTAATTTTCTCACGCCGATTACGATGAAACACGTGCGCATTATAATTTAAAGTCCTTACTGAATTTGTGTTCAATTATACTACTAATCCAGTTAAATTTAATCAATTTTATCCGTGCCCGCAGACAAGCCGGCGATACCGCACGGCTCTCTCGACATCATCGAAACATCGCGCAACAGCGTCACCCTCTCCTGGCTTCCTCCCCTCACGGACGGGGGCGCCGCAGTGAGCGCCTATGTCATCGAGCGACGTGACGTCACGGGGGGCGGCGCCTGGGCGCGCGTGGCACGCGTAAAGCCGCAGACAACTCAGTACACTGTGGGGGGGCTGTTGGAGAATGTCGAGTATTCGTTCAGGGTGTCGGCGGAGAATATGGTCGGGGG